>JAMXBB010000004.1:12153919-12177155 GCA_024138015.1 Lumnitzera littorea
TTTTTTTTTTTTTTTTGAAAGAGAGAGAGGAAAAGTTAGGGCTTTGTGTTATAAAGACCGAGTGATGGAATTGTAAATGGAGGGTTGCTTTACTAGAATTCTATATGCAAACCTAGAACAACATTACTAAGGGTCTATTTACAAATGAGGAATTCTAAAGGAAAAAGACTAAATAAAAATCTAAATCATATTTATTCCGAATGATAAAGGCTAAGGAGTCAATTTATCTAAAAGAATGAATATTGCTAGCTGGTAGAATACTAAGCAAAACGGTAACTACTCGAAATTATTTTATAGGTTTGATTCATTTTATTTTGTTTCTTTTTTTTATTATTTTTATTTATTTACTTTGTGAAGGTTGGGCTCAACTGATATGGGCCTAAACAAAAAGTGATAGATTCGAGCCTTAATAGATATACTAAGGTCTACAACTATGTAATATTCATAAGGCTCTTCTATAGGAGCAAGATAAGCCCAATCTTGTTCCTAATAAATTCTTACTTATTTGAGCTAAAAAGTTGAAACCATGTTTAACGTATCTTTTAAGGCCAATGATGTGAGTAGACATGGATCTGTTTAGAAACCCCCATAGTTATGTAAAAAAAATCAAAATTACAATCATCACCTATTCCAAACTTTACATAGAATTATTACAAATTATTTACAAAGAAATATTACAACTACAACTTCACAACTGCCCTTGACCATTTAGGTTCACTACATCATAGGTTCTTGTGATTTTTTCTTTTAAAAAATGTTTTTATGTGATGCAACGGCTGGGTTCTAAAGGTCCTCAAGTTTTGCAACCATCGCATTTTTTCAAAGCAACGGTTCTATGGTCGCATTTGAATTTAAGTAGGGTAGCTTGATCAGCCCCGGAAGGTGGTTACACCACAACATCCGAAACTTACACAGTAGTCCCCCTCCTAAGGTCCTAAGATGGCCTGGTTTTGACCGTATCTACCATGTATTTATGATGTAGAAAAACAAAAATAAAAATAAAGTAAAACCCCTAAAGCTACCTTCCGTAAATAAACTGCAAGAAAAAAATGTTAGTAAAAAACAAATAAATAAAATAAAATAACATACCTAAGTTCCTTTTTATTATTTTTATCATTTCATCTTTTTATTTTTTATTATTATTTTTTTTTGAAAAATAATCCCATTTTCGGCAACTTCTAGTAGTTAGCCCCCTAGGATCCCTAGTGAAGTCGCCAAATTGTCAAGCTTAATTTTTCGATTTTCTTTTTAAAATTGATTTCTCATTTCTCCGATTAATACTAAACCTTAACCCATTTAATATTAATCCTCGACTAAAGAAATTAGGAAATTTCGGTTTTTTATTTAGAAAAACTTTTGGAGTCGCCACCCGATCGAAGTTGGGAAAAAAGAAGAAACCATAACCAATTGGGTCAATTAATCACGATTTGGCTACCGGTCTTTGATTTCAATTTTAAATGAAGAACCAGAGGGTTCCAAATTCGAGGGCTAACCTATTAAACCTTTAACGGGTACCACTATTTATTTACCGAAATTAAGATTATTCTTCTAATTATAATATTTAAAATAAATAAAAATCAAAAGAAAAAGAACCTAAGTTCCTACATATTTTATCGTCGCCTCGAAGGTGCCTACGTACCTGTTAGCCGAGATCAGACGATCATAGTTCTTTCTGAAAATTTTAGTATGTTGGTTCTATTTATAAAAAAAAATGATTGGTTGAATTTGTATTTTTATTAACCATTTTATTTTTATTAAGAAAAACCCATAGAAGCCTAATTTTTATTCCTAATTATAAAGAAAAAAACCTAAAAACCTAATTTTTGAAAATTCCCAAATTAAGATTTTTATTTAAAAACAACTAAGTGATAATTTTTTTTATTTTCAAGAAAAACCATAAAGACCTAAAAATACAATTTTTATGAAATATGCAATGTTCTATGTGATAAATCTTTTATATAGAAAAGATGCTTAAAACATAAAAAAGAAAATTCCTAATCATAAAAAAGATATCTAAATAATAGAAAAGACATCTAAACCATAGAAAAGATGTCTACACTATAAAAAAAATATCTAAACTATGAAAAAAAAATCTAAATTATAGAAAAGATGTCTGAATCATAGAAAAGAAACCTAAACAATGGAAAAAATATATAAACTATAAAAAAGAAGCTTAAATTATGGAAAAGATATCTAACCATAGAAAAGATGTCTAAATCATAAAAAAGATGTTCAAACTATGGAAAACAATATCTAAACTATGGAAAACAAGCCTAAACTATGGAAAAGATGTCTCGCCGTAAAAAAGAAGTCAATTAAAGATTTTTTTTTATTTTATGAACATCAAAATGATTTTTTTATTTAGAAAACCCTAACATGCCTAATGCAATTTTTCTAAATCAATACAATATGCAAAGAACGAGATTTTGTAAAATATGAGATTTTATAAAAAATGTCATTTTGAAAATATGAAATCTAAAAAAAAAAAACTAAAATTTAACTTAACACATGTTCACTAGATACTATCGCTATAACTAATTATTAGCAATTAAAGACATGATAAAAATTTAAAAAAGTAGTACAAGTTTTAAAAATAACTACGCATATACTAAGTGAGATAAAAATAAATAAATAAGACAAGCTATAGACAATAATTAAAAACCACTATTATGTACCTACAAGGCAAAGCATGCAAAGCTGATGAAAGAGAATAGATTGAATCCCTAGTCTTATCGCGAGCACAACCATAGAATTGATTTAAGAAGTAGGTTTGAGCGAGTTTTTTTTTTTTAACAAATGTGTAATTATTCTCTTTGACTCGCACCATGCAACCCCTATTTATAAAACTTGAAAACAAATCTTTTGAATCGAATCGAATCTAAATTGATAAAGATCCAAAATAGATTTGAATCTTACAAATCTTGATTTTATTATATTTAACGTCATCGTATCAGATTTGTTTTTTTTTTTTTTCGATAACTATTTAGTCAAGATTCCATCAAATCAATTTTTTCGAATTTTTTCTTTTTTTGTTTTTTTTTTCCAACAATTTTCTATTTTTTTTTATCTTTTTATCATTTTTCAATTTTTTTATTATTTTCTAAATTACAACCCTAAAAACAAAAATTATAACTACTATGGGCAAAAATCGAGTATCTATAATATGGGTACTTAAAAAAAAATACATAGTACATACTCTTCCGTATAATATACTTATGTTCATACATGTATACATACATAGCTTAATACATGTATATATTAATCAATTTATGTATTTTTGCAAATATACATGTATTAGTAATGTTATATTTAAAGAAAATACTATACAAATACTTTATTTATACATGTATATACTATATAACATACATCTATACTACTAAAATAAATTATTTACCTATTGATTTTTTATTTTTCTTCTTCTTTTCCTTCTTCTTTCCTTCTTCTTTTTTCTTCTTTCTTTCTCTTTTTCTCTCACGGTTTCTTCCCAGATTTCGGTGTGTGTAGAATGTTGTTTTTTTTTTCCAGCTTTTTATTTCTTCTCTTATTCACATGATTAGTAGCTTAAAATTTAAGCTAAGAGTTTATCTAATCTTTTGCATTAATGAGGATAAAACAAAAATAATCATTTGTAATCTTTTCTTTTTATTTAAGCTCAACACATGGCAATTTTTTTTTCTCACGTGGACTACTAGTTTGGAGTTTTCCAAATTTGATTTCAGAACGTAAAACTTATAGAAAAGAAAGAAAAGAGATAAATTGAAAAAGAATGAGAAGGAAAATAAAAATTAATAATAAATATATGTAATTTTTCGAAACACATAAATTATAACAGTTCTCATCATAAATTAATTTTTAAATTTTTGTGAAATTTTATCAATTTAATTGGTACCCATTACAATTATAATTTTTACAAGTTATTGTAGCGATTTTGTTAAAATTTCACGCGAATAGTCGTTTTGGTCAAAAATTGCAATTAACTATAATTTTATCACTATTAAGTAATATTTAACTATTTTATAGGTTTATGCTTATAATTTTAGGGTTTCGAACAAATTCGAGTTCAATTTTGATTAATAATGCATAAAGCAGTTTTAGGGTTTTAATATACGATTTAGGGTTTTGATCAATTCCTAAAGTTTTATTATCGATGTTATATTTGATTTATTAAATTTCATGATCTTTCATTATTAGTGGCCTTATTGACTTCTTGTACAATTTAGGATACTCGAACTTGAATTAGGGTTCAACTACTAATTTCCTAGGGTTTACAAGTTATGCCTCAAATACACCCTGATTTGAGATAGCAACGTAGTATGTTGCTTAAATTTATTCACTACAACAAATATTTTGAGGGTCATGTTAGTCAAGCAGATGAAGCTAAGGACTAGTTGAATCAAGTGGAGCAATCATTAGAAGCTTTTGAGATACCACCACACCTTCAACTCACTTATGGCACTTATCTGTTAAAGATGCAAGTACAAACATGGTGGGAATCAAAACAAAGAAGTTTGAGAGTTTCGATTACTTGGGAAGACTTTTGATGTAAATTTATAGCTTATTATTTTCCTGGAAGTTTAAGAATAAGATACAGGGAAGATCTATTGGATATTATGAAGGGAACACGTATTGTAGAACAATACGAATCTAAATTCAACAGGCTGCTACAATTTGCACCACCAAAATATTAAACTAGTGATCAATTGAAGATGTAGATATTTACTCGAGGATTAGATTTAGAAGTGAAAAGGAGATTGATAGAATTTGAACCCAGGAATGTTGCTGACATGGTTGAAAAAGCCAGAGTATTAGATACTACGAAAAGACAAAGTGAAGAAACTAACAAACGTAAGGTCAGTGTGTTTGGTAAATGACCATTTGAAGGAGTGGGAAGCAATAGTAGTAGTAAAATCAGAAGGGTTGTGAGGCCACAAAATTTCATACAAAGAAAGACTACCAGTGGAACTGTTAAATGCTGGAAATGTAAGGGAAGCCATTATCTAAGAGATTGTCCACAACTTTAAGGCAAATGTTTCTTTTGTGGAGAGGGTTCACATCGGGTGACAAATTACACAAAGAAGAATACTGTTACATGTTATATCTGTAACAAGGTTCAACATTTCTCCTTTGCATGTCCATAACATGTAGTTGCTACTACTTAAGCTACTAAACAACCACAAGCTGTTAGACGTCTTGGAATAAGAAAAGATGTTGGAGGACTAGCTTTAGGAAATACTCGCCCAAGTGCAATTAATACCGCTCGAGTGTATAATTTGAAAAGTGATTAGGTTTACGAAGATGTTCCAGGTGAAGAATTAAAAGACTTTGGAGAAACTTAAGAATTTGTAGGAGATGAACTTATTGCAAGTATATGTTTCTAATTATCTACTATGAGTTATTGAAATTACAGTAGGTAGTATAAGGTTATAGTAGTATGATAACAAGTATTTAGAATCAAGAGAGCAAGTTTATGATGATGAAAGTATAAAAGTAAAACTTTTTATCATAATCCAGGAAATTTTAATATAGATGGACATTCGGTTTATACCTTGTTTAATACTAGAGCAATACATTCCTTTATATCACCCAAAGTGATAAAACAGATAAGCTTAACTACCCAAGCTACTAAAGCTAACCTTAGGGTAAGGAGTCCTATTAGAAATGTTGTGGTAACAAAAGATATGATGAAAGGATGTCTGTTGAAGATTTAAGATATTGATAGTAAGAATGACATGATAGTCTTAAATATGGGTAAATATGATGCTATATTAGGAATGAATTAGATAATCGATGTCAAGGCCAAAGTTGATTGTCAAGAAAAGAAAATAATGTTTGAAGCTTCTGATGGAATAAAAGCTAAATTTAAAGGAGATTCGGTTATAGCAGATGTGCATGAATTAAATGTTTTGGAATTAATCCTTAATGATAGTTAGTTGAATGTAATGGAAACAAATCAAAAGAAGCTGATTTCAGAGAAAATATTAGTAGTAAACGAGCTTCCTGATGTATTTCCTAAAGAGCTACCTGGGTTACCACCAAAAAGAGAAATCAGCTTTGTTATTGTTATAATACCAAGAATGGAACCAATTTCAAAGCCTCCTTATAGAATGGCTACGATTGAGTTAAAAGAGTTGAAAAAGCAATTGCAAGAATTGTTGGATTAAGGGTTTATAAGACCAAGTGTCTCACCATGGGGTGTGCCAGTACTGTTCATTAAGAAAAAGGATGGATTATTATGGCTTTGTATTGATTACAGGGAGCTAAACAAAGTGACCATTAAGAATAAATACCTACTTCCACGGATTGATGACCTATTTGATCAATTGTAAGGTGTAAGTGTCGTTTCTCAAATTGACATAAGGTTGAGATATCATTAATTGAGAATTAAGCCTAAAGATGTATCGAAGACAACTTTCCAAATATGATATGGTCATTATGAGTTTCTTGTAATGCCATTCTGTTTGACAAATACACTTGCTACTTTTATGGACTTAATAAATCATGTGTTTAGACCGTTTTTAGATAAATGTGTAATTGTATTCATTGATGATATTTTTGTGTATTCTGCTACACCTGCACAATACGAGGAACATTTAAAGACAATATTGCAAACTTTACAAGAACATAAGTTATATGCAAAACTGTCGAAATGTGACTTTTGGTTAACAGAAATATATTTTCGTAGGCATGTAATCATAGGTGAAGGCATCTCTATAGACCCAAAAAAGATTAAGGCTATTATGGAATGGAAAAGACTAGAAATGGTAACTAAAATCCAAAGTTTTCTCGAATTAGCTGAGTACTATAGAAAATTTTTTAAGGATTTTTTAAAGATCTCAAGACCTCTTACTCAACTAACGCAAAAGAATGTGAAGTTTGAATGGACAGAAAAATAAGAGAGAAGTTTTCAAGAACTGAAAAAGAGGTTAGTGTCTGCTCTAATTTTGGTGTCGCCTAATAGTAATGACTCTTTCACTATATATAACGATGCTTCCAAAAATGGGTTGGGCTATGTGTTGATGTAGAATGGAAAGGTGATTGCTTATGCATCTAGACAACTGAAGCCGCATGAACAAAACTATCCAGTGCATGATCCAAAACTTACAGCCGTGGTGTTTGCATTAAAGATATAATGACATTACTTGTATGGGCAAAGATGTGAGATCTATACAGATCATAACAGCCTTAAGTATTTGTTTACACAAAAGGAATTGAACATAAGACAGAGAAGATAGCTCGAGCTAATTAAAGATTATGATTTAGGGATTAATTACTGCCCTGGTAAGGTAAATGCAGTTGTCAATGCACTAAGCAAAAAGAATTATGCTGAGGTCGCTTCTCTTCTTACAAATCAAAGGGAATTGACTAGGGAATCTAAAAGATTAAATCTAGAATTCACTTGGCATGAAATTGATGTTGAATTATCAAATATCATAATTAAGCCAACTTTGATGGAAAATATTTGAAGAGCACAACAAAATGATCCTATTTGAATCAAATACAGGAAGAAATGGTAATTGGCAAATATATTGATTTCAAAACAAATGAGCATGGAGCGTTACAAATGAAAAACAAGTTATGTGTATCTAATGATCTAAAACTCCAAAAAGAGATTCTAAATGAAGCTCATTCCTCTAGGTACACTATTCATCCAGGAGGAACGAAAATATATCAAGATCTAAGAAGAAACTTTTGGTGGAATGAAATGAAATAGGGCATTGTTGATTTTGTTTTAAAATGTGAGACTTGCCAAAGAATCAAAGCAGAACATCGACGACTAGGTAGATTGCTACAACCACTACCTATTCTTGAATAGAAATGGGATCAAATATCTATGGATTTTGTAAGTGGTCTACCAAGAACAATTGCTGGATACGATGCATTTTGGGTCATTGTTGACCGACTTACTAAGTCCACACACTTCTTGCCAATCAATATAACCTTTTCTTTTGAAAAACTAGCCCGAATCTATATAATGGAAAGAGTGAGATTACATGGTGCACCAGCAGAAATTGCGTTAGACAAAGATCCCCAGTTTATGTTAAAAATTTTAGACAAGTCTACAAAAGGTTATGGGGATGAAGTTATAGTTTAGTGTAGCATACTATCCTTAAACTGATGGACAGACGAAGAGAACCATATAGACCATAGAAGATATGTTAAGGGCTTGTATTATAGAACTTAAAGGGAGTTAGGATTCTCATCTATCATTGATTAAGTTTACTTATAACAACAGATATCATTCTACAATTCAGATGCCTCCATACGAAGCTTTCTATGGACGAAAGTATAGATCTCCCTTGTTTTGGGACGATGTTGAGAAAACGATATTAGGCCCTGATCTGATATAAGAAGCAATTGAAAAGATTACTTTGATTAAATAGAAGATGAAAGAAGCACGGGATAGGCAAAAAAGTTGGGCTAATTTGAAAAGAAGAGAATTGAAATTTTAAGTTAGAGACCATGTGCATCTTAAAGTAAGCCCAATTAAAAGTATACATTGCATAAAGGTACAAGGCAAATTAACCCTAAGGTACATTAGTCCTTTTAAGATTTTGCAAAGAGTTGAGAATCTAGCATATTGGTTGGCTTTATTGCCTAACTTGTTAGGAATTCATAATGTGTTTCACGTGTCTATTTTGAGGAAACACATTCCTGATCCTAATCTTATTATTGAGTTGGAACTAGTAAGATTAAAAGAAAATTTGACTTATGAAGAACATCTAGTAAAGATTACGAACAATAAAGTACAACAATTAAGGAATAAAGAGATCCATCATGTAAAAGTCCTATGGAGAAATCATGAATGAGAATCAACAACCTGGGAAGCAGAGGATGAAGTGAGACGTCGATACCCGCATTTATTTGACAAACTAGGTATGCCTCTCAAGTTTTAAGGAGAAAACTTATTTGAAAGGGCAAAGAATGTAAACCCTATAAAGTGATCAATCTTAACCTTAGACTAGACTCAAGTACTCTAACTAATCTTACTCTTCAATGAGACTAAGTAAGATAAAATTTTTATTAAATTAGGAAATTAAATGTATTATTGATAATAAAAACCTTAAAAATCTGATCTAATCGAAATCTGATTTAATCGAAATCTAAATCACGTATGAAAACCCTAAATCTTATGTATGCGTAAATATCCAAAATTGAACTCAAACTTGACAAAAACCCTAAAACTATAACTTTAAGCTTATAAAATGAATAAATATAACCTAATAGTAATAAAACCCTAAACGAATATAATTATCAATTCATATGTGTAATCACATAAAATTATTAATAAACACGTTGAAATAACTCGTAAATATTATAAATGTAATGGGTAGCGAATTAATTAATAAATTTAAAAAATTATTTAATAATTGTTATTTTATGATTTATACTTAGAAATTTATAATTTTTCTTTCTCATTTTTCTTTTCCCCATTTTCCCTTTTTCATTTCTCCTTCAAATTTTTCTTCCTTTTGCTTGCTACGTCCCACAATTTCCATATTGTTTCGATGGACATGTATTACTCGACTATATTTTTACCATGTGATAATTATGTGATACAAAACAAAACATAAGGCTCTTGTCTCATCATATTAATGACCATATCATGCCTTTATTTTCTTCCTATTTTTTTCTTTTGTTTTAACCATATCAATTGCTGCTTGTCTTCCTCGGTTAACACATCTAGAAACAAAAGAGAAAAAAAAAAACTCACATCTCTATTTTCTTTTCTTCTTTCAACCGTAAACCATCCTCTTCTTTTTCTTTCAATTTTCTTGTGATTTTAAAAGACAACAATCAAAGAAGAAGAAGAAAAAGGAGTCTTGCCATCTCTATTTCATTCAATTTACTTAGGAAAATAGGTAGGTAGTATTTATAATATATTTATTTTATATTAATCCTCTTTATGTATTCTTGTGCATACTTGTCTTTTGTATAATTTATATGTAATATAAGATTATGTAATAGAGAGATATATGTAATATTAGTATTTCTTTGTTTATGTATGTTTATATATGTGTATAGATACTAAAGTATATTTACATGTATACACATGGTATATTAGATTCTACAAAATATTTAAGTATAAGAAATTTATGTATATGTACATGTGTGCATGCGCATATAATAATATATATATTATGTATTTTCCTTACTTATGTATGTATATATATATATATATATATACATATAAGCATGTAACCGAAATTATGTACATATATTTATCAAGTACAAAATACTAGTATAGTATAGTATATGTATAATAGAGAATATATATATACGATATATATATGTGTATACCATAGTATATATATATATATTATATTTTCATTGTATAGATTATATATATATATATATATATAGATAGATGTGAAGGTATATGTATATATATACTTGTATGTGATGATATATAGATATGAAGTAATTTCAATAAATATAGAATATATGTAATCGTAGCTGTAAATGTATAAATGTATAAAATACAAAAAATAAAATTACATATATACATACCCATATGTATAGCATATGTAGTATATTTATAATTACATTATCATATTACATAAATATACATATATGTATGAGATACGTATATTTAGTATATATCTAAATATACGGGTACACATAAAGATATACTATATTATAATACTAAAAAACGGAAAAATATATAAGTATGTATATATATATGCTGTGAATTTCAAAAAGAAAATAGACTAATTAATTTCAAAAGTTAATAAAATATAATAATAGATTAATAAATAAAGTAAAGTAATATATGTATGAACATATGCCGTAGAATTTAAGAAAAAGGAAAAACGATTAATTTACCAAATTTAATAAAATATAATAGTAAATATAATTACGTACATATTACATAAAAATACAAAATAGGAAAAATATTGCAAATATGTAAAAATTTTGAAAACGACAAGTGGCAATTTCGTTTGCTGCTATGTTAGCAATTAATTAAATATAATTAAGATCATAATTTAAAAAAATAATAAGATAATTAAGTAAATGGAAAATTATTAAAATAATAAAAATTAATCAAATAGGAATTAACCCTCAAAAATGGAAAAATACATAAATTATAATTAAATAAGAAAAGTGTAAAATATAGAAATTTGATATTTATTAAATAAAAAATATGCCAAGAAAAGATTAAAATAATATTTTATAATTATTTAAATTGAAAAAATAAAATTTGTAATATTTTTACAGCATAATCGAAACTACGGCTTACAATATCTAAAACGGATCCTGCTACGAGAAAATATATCCGAAAACAATAAAAATGGATTATAAGTTAATAAATCTCAGAGTCAAATTGAAAAAGCTGTACGCGATTAATGAAAAAAACTCGAACTGAGCATTTCGTAAGAATAGATAGTTAATTTAAGTAATTAGTACCAAATATATATATATATGTATATAGGTTAATTATTTAACTCAAATACTTATTACTTTCTTACTTCCTAAATGTCAAGTGATCTTGAGATTGAGATTAATCTATTTATGGATTACTATGATCCCTGACATAGATCATGGCTAAGTGAGTACTCCTAATGATTCAATACCTAATTGTGTATGGAGTTAGTGAATATTAATAATTTGATGTGTGTGGGGTTGGGATTATGAATGTATATGTGATTGTTTGTCGAGTGTGAAATTATTATAAAGTGTGGTAACATATTGTTTGCTGCATAGCAACTTTAATAGGAATTGATTTGTTTATGATTATGATTGATCACATAATAATTGGACTTAATGATATTAGACTTGAAATAACTAAATTGGACATGCATAATCATACATTGTATGTCTAATTTCGATTGTCACATCACACGGAGGTAGTGAGAGGCTATACGGAGGTTGGTTATGAATTCTGATTATAATGTTCTAATACGATACACACATACGATATGACTTTACTTTAACCCGCAGGATTACTAGGCTTTGGAGGTACCAACTGCCTAGTCAAGAGTCGAGTCTAAAGGTTTTCGTTTAGGGGTGAGTGTGGACTTTGGGGGCCCACTCACAATTATATATAGAGCTTAGTTTTTTATTAAAATAAAAAGATTGATTTATTTGAATACGAAATGCGGAGTTTCATATGAATGTAAGTTTTGGTATAATACCTGGATCTAATTGGTGCCATGTATACTCCAATCTTGACTTCAGAGGGCATCAAATCTGAGTTGCATGCAGTACTCGATCACTTACATGTATTTGTTTGGTATTCTGTATGAGCATGCATTCATATGTTTGAATTTAATTATTAAATAACTTGGTTGTAGTATGGATGAAGGACATCTTACTAAGCTAGTTAGCTTACATCTCTATAGTTTACTTATGTAGGGAGACTTATTTGTTGATCCGAGCCGTAGGATGCCCAAGGTTAGTGAATTATCTACTAGGTGGTATGAGTTTGAGATTTGAGATGAGAATGTACCTCCATTACTGTATTTACAAATTAGAACTTTTGAGGTGATGCAATGTATTAGTAGTTTACCGTCTATTATATTATTGACTTAATATATGTAATATATATGTTTGTGAAAGTTATAATTTAATAATCATGTTATTATAATTATGCAATGATATTACTTTTGCCTACATTACTTTTGAGTTGATAATTGTAGTAGTAGTCTTGTCTGTTGCATGAAGGGTTGTCGATTAGAAAGGTAATCAATTGGAAGGGTAACCAATCTACAGTCTTTTGTACGATATATGATGCCTACCATGACTAGGCTACCCCTCAGGTTGTGATACCTCCACTTACCACTTGGGCATTGCTCCCACCGCTCGGTGAACTAACCTTAACTTCTCCTAGCTTGCTACATAAGGAACACGGGCACATATGTGCTTATTTGCGTTGGTCGTTTGCAATGATCGCCTAATGCTACCTTCCTTGCCATCTAGTGGGTATACGTTCAAGGATGTTGCTGTGAGCACTCCCTCCTCTCCTCCTAAGATAGTATTACCCCAACTTCTTCTCTTGATGTTGTTGCTATAGCCACCGTTGTTTCAAGGGGAGTAGGGTTATTACCCCTTGCTCAGGATGAGTTCTTACAACCTTTGTCTACTTCCCTTGAAATAGAAGGATTTGAGGACTCACTCTGATTACTGGTTGCGCTTTGATCAGGCAGTTAACTCGCAAGTCAAAATTTTGGCAGAGTTTCCNCTAAAATCTCAAAAATAGGAAAAGTATGCTCAAAGTAATAAAAATATCAAATATATGGTTTAAATAATTATTAAATCATAAATATATTAAGAAAAAGTGAAAATTAATATTTTACAATTTTTAAACTTAAATAGTAAATTTTGTGATATTTTTATATCACAATTTAAAATGCGAGTCACAACGTCCAAAATGGACCTCATTACGAGAAAATACGCTCGAGAATAATCAAAGTAGACTATAAGTTCATAACGATCCGAGCTAAAACGAAAAAGTTACATGCGATTCGATAAAAAGCTCGAATCGATAATTTCACATAACTAAGTGAAGTAGACCTTACAAATTATGATACTAGTTAGCTTTAAATTCCCAAACTTATAAATTTCTATTATTCTCAAGTGATTTTGATATAAACCCTGAGCTACCACCAGATTACTACGACCCTTGAGTTGGTCATGGTTGAGTGAGTTTTTCTTAATGATTCCATACTTGTTTGTGTTTGTAGTTAGTGAACATAAGTTATGATCTATAATAAAAGTGTATGAGGTTGGATTATGCTTGTGCATGATAATTGTTGTTGATGGTGAATTTACTTTAAATTTCAATAATATAATGATTGTTGTATAGTAGATTCTCTAAGAATTGATTGTTTGTGACTTGGAATGATCACTGAATAAATAAGACCTAATTTTATTCGACTACAAAAAGTTAACTTGGATCATATATAATCATGCACTGCATAACTAATTCCGGTAGTCATATTACACTGAGGTAGTGAGAGGCCATACGTAGGTTGATTATTGATTGTTATAGATTTCGTACGGTACACACGTGCAATATAACCTTACCCTGGCCCATGGGATGACTAGGCGTTGGAGGCACCAACTGCCTGGCTATGGGTGGAGTCCAGAGGTCTTTGTTTAGGGGTGAGTGAGAGCTACGTGAACCTACTTACAATCATATATAGAACTCGTTTTGATAAAACTGATAATGGATGTACCATTACATTTTGAATATGAAATGCAGAGTTTCATTATGAAATAAGATCTAATATGATACTTAGATCTAAATGTACCGATGAATCTCCAACCCTGACTTTGAAGGGCGTTAAATCTAAGTTACATGCAGTACCTGGTCACCTGCATGTATTTGTTTGGCATACTGATTGTTATGCATTCATTTGATTGAACTTAACTGTTGTATAACTTAATTACTGTATGGTTGAGGGAAATTATCTCACTAAGCTAGTTAGCTTATACCTTTGTAGTCTTCTTTCCCAAGTTAATCTATTTGTGGAGTCGGGCTGTCACATGCCCGAGGTTAATACTCTACACGGGCTCAGTGTGGGAGCTAGATGTTATCAGAGAGTATTTCTAATAGTTTATAGATCTGAATATGTAATTGATATACTAGTTTCACTTAAGACATGTTTCAGACTTCGTATTTGTAAACTTTTATACAAATAGACCATGTGTTATGTTTTTATAATTTTATTATTTATCATGAAATGATATTGCTTAAGCTTGCGCACTCTTGATAGTTAGTAGTAACTGTAGCCTTATGTATCATATAAAAGGGTCGTCGATTGTAAGGGAACTCAATCTGCAATCCTTTGTACGGTATACGATGACTGCCACGACTAACCCCCTTGGGTCATGACAATAAAAAGTAGAAAAAATTGAATGAATAAATCTTAAATCTCAAAAATAAGTAAAAATAAGTAATTATAGTAAAATATACCAAAAATACTAAGACTACCAATTATACGATCTAAATAATTATTAAATCGTAATTATATTAAGAAAAGCTTAAATTGATATTTTATAACATTTTAAGTCAAAATAATAAATTTTGTGATATTTTTATATTATAGTCAAAACTGTGGGTTACAATATCCAAAAAGAACCCCGTTGCAAGAAAGTACGCTTGAAAATGATTGAAATGGACTATAAGTTCATAAAGATTTGAGCTAAATCGAAAAAGTTATATACAATTCAATAAAAAGCTCGAATCGATAATTTCATACAAACCAATAGCTAAATTAAGTAAATAGTATGACTTACCATACTAGTTTAGTTTTTAATTCCTAAATTTACTACTTTCAATATTCCCTATTGTTTAGTGATCTTGACCTTGACCTTGATTTGCCATCCAACTACTATGATCCTTGACTTCTGGAATGGCCAAGTGAGTTTTTTCTAATAATTTCATATTTACTTGTGTATATAGTTAGTGAATATAAATTGTTATTAATAATTAGAGGTTATGTAGGGTTAGGTAATGCTTATGTATGATACTCTTTATTGATCGTGAATTTGCTTTAAAGTATAATAATGTACTATGGTTGCATAGTAAATTTAATAAGAACTAATCTATCTGTAACTTTGTTGATCACTGCATAAAAAAACTTAATATAATCTGACTTAAAAGAACTAAAGTAAAACACGCATAATCATGCACTACATAACTAATTTCGATAATCACATCATACGGAGGTAGCGAAAGGCCATACATAGGTATACATAGGTTGATTATTTGTTGTTATAGTATTTCGTATGGTATACACGTACAATATGACCTTATCTTGGCCAACGGGATCACTAGGTGTTGGAGGCGCCAACCGCCTAACTAAGGGTTGAGTCCAGAGGCCTTCGTTTAAAGATGAGTGAGGGCTATGTAAATCTACTTACAATCATATATAGAACTCGATTTTGACAAAAACTAATTTTAAATACGAAACGCGGAGTTTCTTTATTATATAAGTTCTAATATGATACTCGGATCTGACTATTGCTGATGTATCTTTAACCCTAACTTTAGAGGGCATTAAATCTGAGTTGCATGCAGTACCTAGTCACTTATATGTATTTGTATGGCATACTGATAGTTCATGCATTCATTTGATTGAATTAAATTGTTGTATAACTTGTTTGGTATATGGTTGAAGGAATTATCTCACTAAGCTAATTAACTTATACTCCTGTAGTTTACTTTCGTAAGTTGAGCTATTTTTGGAATTGGGCCACTATATACCTAAGGTTAGTAGTATCGCAGTGGGTGTATGCGAGAGTGAGATTAATGATATGAGTGAACTCATAATATTGTATTTAGATTTGAAACCTTATTATGTAATATAATGTGTCAACAGTTTGTAATATAAGTTATTATCATCTTCTCATCTGTAAATTTCTATATATGTGTGTTATTTATATTTAAATGGTTATTATTTCTATAATGCAACAGTATTACTTACACTTACCTAACTCTAAGTTGGTAGTTGTAGTAACAGCATTGTATATCGCATGAAGAGTTGTTGATTATAAGGGATATTAATCTACAGTCCTTTATATAGTATACAGCAACTACCACGACTAACCCCCTCGAGTTAGATAGTTAGGTGATATCAAAGCATACTTTAAACTAGGTTAAATAAAACCAGACCTTAGATATTATGATAACTTACCTAAGAAGATTGAGAGGGATAGAATTGAGCTAAGTGTTTAAACTTTAACTTATGTACTAAAAGTTATAATAAAGTAATTATAATAGTAATTATATCCCTTATTGATTCAAAAGACGGAGTTAGAGCTATGGATTGCCTTCTCCCTACTTCGTCTCTAAGAGGGAGAGAGATTACGTGATTTTAGATGCCATCTCAGGATTGCATGTTAGGATCTAGTGTTGATAGGTAGACCTTGCACTGTTAGTGAGGTGCTATCTGCATGGTATGCGAGACTAAGCACTTATTGGATCGATAGGTGGATCTACTTGGTATTCTATGCAATAGGCAAGGTACCTACTTATGAGGAGATGATTTATCATTTAGAGTATGAGAAGAGCACCGATCTTACTTAAGAGTTAGTATTTTTAGTCAATGTTGATTCCCTTCCACTACCACCATCCTTTGGACACAGTAAGATCTTTGGACACAAAGTAACCTTAGTTGTGGATCACCGTGTTGACCACCTTTCAGTTGTTGCTCATGATCAGGTTAGAGCCAACGCTAACTTTTGGACCAGTATGGAGCAATGGTACGGCCATACTTAAGGGATTGAGTTCTTTAGACCTTAGCCGAGGCTCGGATTGGATGGACTAGGAGTGCAATTGGAGACCTCTATTGTACTGGCTAAGCCTTTACAGCAAATACCCCCCAACAGATGAGTTTGAGTACTACTAGGTAGACCCTAGATTTCCACCTATAGTACTAATAGGCGGTGATCCTTTAGATGTACTCACCATTACTCCAGACCCATTGGATTTTTTACGACCAAGAGAGTAGGCCTAGCAAGCACCTAGTGAGGAATCTAGTATCTATTTTAGTATTGGCTCTACTTTTTCTATTCTAGGATACAAGTATATGGTGACACAGCTGTAGGACCTTTTACCCGGCCCTAATGGATGTGATGGATGTTTGAGTTGTATTTTTGTAATGGCTACTAGTATCGAAGTGATCATACATGCCCCTTTTGTTATATATATTAAGATCATGAGTGATCATTTTGTATTTTGAGAGTTTTCTTATAGTGAGGTTATATTGTATTTGAGAGTTCTGACATACTTGAGAGCTTTATGTACTGTAAGGATCTATGTATTGTAAGAAGCTCTTTTGTATTTTGAAAACTCTGTATTTTGACTTGGTCTGTATATTCATCGGTGGAGATTCAATCGTTAGAAGTGACCACTAGACAAATGTAACCTCACTATATTGATTGAAAATGAAAGATTACAGCCTTTATTACTATTATTGTTGTGTACATGTGTATATATTGTCTTCATTTTGTACTTGTGGTTTTTACAATTAATTTTAATAAAGGGGACTATTATAACTTAATAATTGAAAATTGGAAATGAATTTCTCAGTTAAGATAGGCATAGAAGAAGACAAAAAGAAGATCAAGCTCCACTTACTAGGGAAAGATAAACCAAAAGGCCTCGAGATAGGACAGATGAAATTTTTGCTGCTATCCATGCGCAAAATGAGTTACTAAGAACATATTTGGCTCAGGAGCTTACGCTACCTGTCCAAGCACCACCTCCCATGGTAAATCTAGAAATTCCTTTACTTCGGCTACCTCCACCTCTACCACCACCAACTATACTAGCAGGACTTATGCCTTAAGCATCTATTGATCTCCAGCAACAGTATAGTCTCTTGTTAGAGTTTATCCAGTGTAACAACTTTGGAGGTATAGCCAGCAAACCTAATGAAGTAGAAGATTGGTTACATTAGATTGAAAGATCGTTTAAGGCATTTGAGGTTGCACCACATCTCAGACTTATATATGATACATATATGTTGAAGATGAGAGTGCATACCTGGTGGGAGTTGAGACAAAGAAATCTAAGAAGACTAGAGACTTGGGAAGTTTTTCAGGATGAATTCTTGGAGTACTACTTTCCTGGAAGTCTTAGGTTAAAGTACAGCGAAGACTTACTGAATATTGTGAAAGGAACGCGTACTGTAGAGTAGTACGAAGCAGAGTTCAACAAGTTGTTACAGTTTACTCCATCTGAATATCAAACGAGTGATAGACTAAGATGCAAATCTTTTCCAAAGGATTTGATCTTAACATGAAAAGAAGAATTATGGAATTCGAGCCAAGGAATTTTGCTAACGTGGTGGAAAAATCACAAGTTCTGGACAATGCGAAGAGGCAAAGTGAAGATGTGGGAAAACGCAAAATGAATGTGTTTGGGAAGAGACCTTTTGAAGGACCCAGTAGAAATGGTAGTAACAAGATAAGGAGATTTGTGAGACCACCCAAAATGTTCCAAAGAAAGATTGGTGGACCACCTAAGAGTTAGAAGTACAAAGGGACTCATTATCCTAGAGATTGTCTCCAATTGCAAGGAAAGTGCTTTTATTATGGTGAAAGCTCGCATCGAGTAACGAATTGTCCCAAGAGAAATGCAATCACCTGCTTCATCTATAGCAAAGTTAAACACTATTTTACCACTTGTCCACAATGCACAACTGCAAATGCTTAAGTTACCAAGCTACCTCCAACTGTTGGACGTCCTATTATTGAAAGAGCAATTAGAGGATCAAATGCTGGAAATGCACATCCAGGTATAACAAATGCCGCTAGAGTATACAACTTAACGAGAAATTGGAGTTATAAGGATTATGTAGAAGAAGATCTGGAAGTACACAAAGGGACTGATGAATTTGTGGACTACAAGCTTATAGTAAGTATGTACCTTAATTCTCATTGTTAAATTACTTTAGTTATCCTGAGTTGTATATAAGGCATTAAGTAATAGTAAGTAAATAGAAATTGTAAATGAAAACTTATGAAGCTATAACATGAGAATAAGACTTAAGAATCATATGATTCAAGGAATATCAACATAGTTAGGCATTTAGTCTATACTTTGTTTGATATGGGAGTTACGCATTCTTTCATAGCTCCATAAGTGGTAAAGTAAACAGGTTTAGCTGCAATTGCTACTGACTCAAGTTTAGGAGTGACAACTCCATCATGAAGCGTAGTAATTACAAGAGAAATGGTAAAAGGATGTCCTTTGAAGATTTAAGACTTCGACAATAAAGTAGACATGATCATTCTAGATATGGATAAGTATGATGCCATATTAAGAATGAATTGGATGGCGAGTGTAAAAGCTATTGTTGACTGCAAAGAGAAGCATGTGATGTTTGAAGCATCAAAAGGGACTAAAGCTATTTTCCAAGGGAATTCTACAGCAGCAAGAGTACAAGAGCTAAGTGCTCTAGAATTGACAATGGATGTTAGCTGGTTAAATGGTCTAGACACTAATTCCAAGAAGTTAAACGTAGAAGAAATTTGAGTGGTGGATGAGTTTCCTAATGTATTTCTGGATGAGTTACCTGGGTTGCCACAGAAAAGAGAGATTAACTTTGTTATCGACTTGATTTTAAGAATTGAGCCGATATCTAAAGCTCAATATCGGATGACACCAATTAAGCTACAAGAGTTGTTGGATTAAAGCTTTATAAGGCCAAGTGTCTTACCATAGGGAGTGTTAATTCTATTTGTCAAAAAAAAAAAAAGAATGGATCACTTAGACTTTGTATTGACTATAGAGAGTTAAATAAAGTAACCATCAAGAATAAGTATCCATTCCTACAAATTGATGATTTGTTTGACCAACTACAAGGTGCAAGCATCTTTTCTAGGATTGAATTGAGGTTAAGCTATCATCAATTGAGAATTAAATTGGAAGATGTTCCAAAGATAGTATTTTGGATGAGAGATGGTCATTATGAATTTCTTGTGATGCCTTTTAGTTTGATGAATGCTCCTACGACATTTATGGATTTGATGAATCGCGTGTTCAGACCTTTACTGGATAAGTGTGTAATTGTGTTCAGTGATGATATTTAAGTATATTTTGCTACACTTGAACAGCATGAGGAACATTTAAGAATGGTGTTATAAACATTGCGAGAACACAAGTTGTATGTTAAGTTATCTAAATGTGATTTTTGGTTGAAGAAAATATCTTTTCTTGGACATGTCATAACAGGAGATCGTATATCTATTGATCCAAAAAAGATTAAGGCTATAGTGGAATGGAAGAGACCAGAAATGGCGATTGAGATTTGAAGCTTTCTTGGGTTAGCTAGATATTACAGGAAGTTTGTTAAGAACTTCTCAAAGATTTCAAGATCACTTACTTAGTTGACACAAAAGAATGTAAAATTTAAGTAGAGAGACAAGCAAGAAAAGAGCTTCCAAGAGCTAAAGAAGATATTAGTATCTACCCCAATCCTTGTATTACCAAATAATGAAGAGCCTTTCATTGTATACAATGATGCTTCTAAAAATGGATTGGGATGTACTTATGCAAGGTGGAAAGGTGATTACATGTGCTTTTAGACAATTGAGACCACATGAGCAAATTAAGGAATTCAAAAGATTGAATTTAGAGTTTACATGGCATGAAAAAGGTGTTGAGTTATCGAATTTGGTGATGGAGCCAACCTTGATGCAAAGAATTAGAAATGCATAATAAAGTGATGCTGTACTAAACCGAATTAAAGAAGAAATGGCAAATGGAAAGTACACAAATTTCCAAGTTGATGAGCATGGAACACTTTGCATGAACAATAGATTGTGTATACCCGATAATGAAGAGTTTTGAAAAGAAATTCTATGTGAAGCTCATTATTCAGGCTATACTATACATCCAGGAGGAACGAAGATGTACTAAGATTTGAAAAAGAATTTATGGTAGAATGGGATGAAACAAGATGTTGATTTCATGCTCAGATGTGAAACTTGTCAAAGAGTGAAAGTTGAGCATCAACAACCAGGAGGACTACTACAACCACTATCTATCCCAGAGAGGAAATGGGATCAAATATTTATGGATTTTGTAAGTGGGTTGCTAAGAACAGCTGCTAGTTTTGATGTGATCTAGGTAGTTGTTGATCGACTCACCAAGTTAACTCACTTTTGGCCAATTATTAAGACTTTTTCTTTGGAAAAATTGGCTAAAATATATATAGAGGAGATAGTGAGATTATATAGTGTTCCAGTGGGGATTGTATCAAATAGAGATCTTAGATCTGTGTCAAAGTTTTTGGGAAGTTTACAGAAAGTGATGGGAACAAAGCTATAGTTTAGTACAGCATATCATCCTCAAACTGATTGACAAACTAAAAGTACTATACAGACTTTAAAGGATATGCTGAGAGCATGTACCACAAAATTTAAAGGAAGTTGGGATGTCCATCTGCCTTTGATTAAGTTTGCTTATAATAACAGTTATCATTCAACTATATAGATGCCACCTTATGAGGCTATGTATGGAAGAAGGTGTCGATCTCCACTATTTTGGGATGATATAAAGAAAGCTACAATAGGGCCAGATCTAATTCAGGAAACATTGGATAAAATCATGGTTATTAAGTAGAAAATGAAGGAATCCTAAGATAAACAAAAGAGCTTAGCCGATTTGAAGAGAAGAGAATTGGAGTTCCAAGTAAGAGATCATGTATACTTGAGAGTAAAGCCAATCAAGAGTATTCATCGTGCTAAAGCTCAAGGAAA
Source organism: Lumnitzera littorea (assembly GCA_024138015.1). Classification (NCBI taxonomy): domain Eukaryota; kingdom Viridiplantae; phylum Streptophyta; class Magnoliopsida; order Myrtales; family Combretaceae; genus Lumnitzera; species Lumnitzera littorea. The sequence continues at coordinate 12,176,135 of JAMXBB010000004.1, forward strand.
ACTAAGTCCAAGATATATAGGTCCATTTGACATCTTGGAATGAGTCAAGAATTTAACATATCGATTAGCTTTGCTACATAATCTATCAAGAATCTACAACATTTTTCATGTGTCAGTTTTGAGAAAACATGTTCCTGATCCCGACCGTATTGTCGAATTGGAACCGATAAGATTGTGAGAAAACCTGACATACGATGAGCACCCAGTGAAGATCACGGATAGTAAAGTACAGTACAACAATTGAGGAGTAAGAAGATCCATTATGTTAAGGTGTTATGGAGAAATCACAGATGAGAGTTAGCAACTTGGGAGGTGGAGGATGAAGGAAAGAGTCGATATAATATCAACAGTAAAAACCCTATAAACTCGTTCAAAACCTAAATCGTATACAAAAACCTTAAATTCGATGTGTGCGCAAATACTCGAAATTGAATCCGAACTTGACTAAAACCCTAAAACCACAACTTTAAGATTATAAAATGAATAAATATAACTTAATAGTGTTATAACCATAATCGATCGTAATTATCGATTAAATCACGTAATCACGTATAAACCCTAACGAAAATGTTGAAATAATTCGTAAATATTATAAACAACCAATTAAATTAATAAATTTTCATAAAACATCAAAATTAATTTATAAATACTAATTTTATGATTTTTGTATTTAAAAAAATTACATATTTTTATTTTTATCTTTTTTCTTTTTCCTTCTCTTCCTTCTATTTTTCCATTGCTTCTACGTTGGATTCTTTACAATGTAGCAACTGCCCATGTGTTTCAATTGCAAGTAACAAGTGTCACCAATTTATGGAAGAAAGGACAATATAATAAAGCATGTGTCCTATCTAAATTAATGAGGAGATTAGGCAAGATTTTATTTCCTTCTTTTTCTTTTGTTTTAACCTCCTTGTTGCTGTTTACTTGCTCCTAGGAGTTTGGAAACAACGAAACCAAAAAGAAAAAGAAAAACAAAGCAAACCACACACAAATTAGCAAACACTAAGAAGAAGAAGAA
>JAMXBB010000004.1:12177655-12271797 GCA_024138015.1 Lumnitzera littorea
CTATTTTTTTTATTTTTATAGTTTTTTCTATTTTTATAAATTTTTATCGTTTAAGTATTTTCCTATCTTTTTTTTCTTATTTTGTAATATTTTAGTGTTTTATTTATTTAACAATAACATGTGAGCTAATTATACACTACCATGTATGTTCACTAAAAAATAAATAAATAACAGAAAAACTTATTTGATAAGATAAGGGTACAAGAAATACTTGTACTTTCGTATTTTTGGCAATTTAATTTATAAACTTTTATTTTTTGCAATTCAATGCTTCTTTCTTCAATTCAGTTTCAATTTAATATCTCTACTAATAGAAAATTAACGCTGTTAGACTTTTTTCATGTTTTAGTGTTTATACTTTGGTTTTAACTACATTTTAGTATCTATATTTTAATTTTGATATATTTTAGTATTTGATCACATATTAATTTGTAAAAATATAATTTTTAGTTTTTTTTTTAATTAATAAATTATTTTGAAAACTAAAAATAATCATTTTTGTACCGATGATTTCAACTATATATAACTTTTGTTTACAATGTTCTACTTTAGCAAATTCTATACTATTCAAAAGCAAATAATACGTATTTTTATTTATAAATAAGATCAAATACACGTCTTCAAAAATTGGATGAACAAAAAAAGATTTAAAAAGATCATAACATACAAACCACTTGTTATTTGACCTCGAAACATAAATTTTCTGACTCATTAAATAATATACATCCACACGATATAACATTTTATTATAACTCATACACTCTTCTAATACTAATTTTTCAAATTTCCAATTCCATAACTTATAAGCATTTCTCATATTACTATAATATTATAACTATTGGAAAGTTCATATTACAAACTATTTAAAAGTTGTTAACTAACTTAAATTTTTACGTTTAAGAATTTTTCTTTTTCTTAAACAAACTTGTTTTAAGTCTTTGCTTTTTTGTATTTCTTGAAAATTAATATGATTTTTAAGATTATAATCATTACAAAATTTAAAGAAACATTATTGCAACATATAAAAGTTATTTAAAATAAAAATAAATAAATTCATAAAAGTAAATTCAATTATAACGTATAAAAAATTACAAAGTTTAGAATACAGTTGTGAACTATGTGGATTATCACAAAAAATAAAAGAGAAATATAAAAAACATAAGAAATATGAAAGTAAAAGATTATAAAAGAAAAGTTTGAAGGAATTATGAAATTTTTCTTTAGTCGTTTTCTTTTTTCCTCATAATAGTTCATTATTTCTAAAATATAAAGATTTCATCAAGTATATCTAAAATATGAATGATTTTCATCAATATAACTTTAGATTAAAATAGTTTTAAGTAGCTTATAACATGAGTTTTCCAATTACTATATAGTTACAGTCATATGATATTTGATTTATAAGTTACAAGTTTACAACATTATAAACATTAGTATAAGGATACTAACAGATATATAACAAAATGTTACAATATATAAGTATATTGTTTGGTGAGTCTTAATATTGATGTTTTTGGCCACTTGATTTACAAGTTATAATCATTTTAAAATTTTACTTGATTCATATATTTGGAACACATATCAAATCTTATTTTCAAATAATAGTATAATATAAAATGTGCTAAAATCTAATATCGTATATAAGTTATGGTTAAAATTATCTGATATAAGCAAATTTTTTTAATTTAAAAAAAAAATCAACTAAGAACAATAAAAAATTAATTTGAATAAATTAACAAATGAACAAACAATAAAATACTTTAAAACAAAAATATAGACACTAGAATGCAACCACAACTAAAGTATAGATACTAAAATACAAAAAATTGTAACGATCATTAATTTTGCCACTAATGGAAATACTAAATTGAAACCAAATTGATGAAATTAGTATTAAATTGCAAAAGATAAAAGTTTAAACACTAAATTGTCAAAAGTTGTAAGTACATACACTGTTATTGCCTTTATCCCCTTATTTGACCAAAATCTAAAACATTAACAACTAAAAAAAATAATAAAATGATAAACGTGAATTACTTTTTTATTTTTTATACTTTTCCCTTATATGCACTGCTATACTTAATGCTATCTTTATTTAATCAATTTAACACAATTCTACTTTAAATTGCATTAATGCTATTTAACCAATAACATTAGCAGTGCAAAGGGATTGTAATCTTGGTCCTAGAAACTCGTTACCCAAAAAATATTATACATGTAAAAAATTGAGGATAGACTATATTCTCTCATGTCCCCGTACAGAGTGATTGCCTTCATTAATAAATAAATATCATGAATCAGAGTTGTAAGACAAAGGTCGGAACAAATAATAGAACAAATCTTGCTATTTCAAAAGTCGATAGAATAATCATGAAACTACTCTTTACATGATTGACAATTCTCATTTATAAGAGTACGTAACTCCTCAAATTACCCAACTTACACAATGTATTTCAAACAAGATTAAAGCCATTTACCCAAAAATTCCTAATACGCATACCAAGGAGACAATACTTCATTATCTGTCCCTCGGGCTGTAGAACAATTTGTTAAGGAAGCACCATAATTTCATATGGTGGCAACATTATTACTAAGTGTAAAATTGGAAACGCCGTCGTTTCATATGGTGGCAACATTCTTACCAAGTGCAAGTTGAATGCTGCACTTTATAAAATAAAGAAAACACAATCAATTGACCACTCCCTATTATTGAAATTTTAGGAGGCTAGAATGGCCTCGAGATTTCCATTCAAATGGAAAAGGCGTGTGAAATGCATCACGAACAAACAATAAAGACTTATAACGATAAGATCTTAATGAATAAAAAAACCCAAATTCTAGCTGTTAGAAAATTCTATCATTGCATACCTTCTCATCCAATTTGATAATTACCCTTATAATTTTATAAGATAGAGGAAAAAAAGTAAAATAGTTTATATGGAAGAATGCTGCTTAAACATATTTAAAATAAGTTAATGATCGGATTTACCTTGCTATTTTGAAATATTTAGCAATTGACAGGGTTCGATTTCTTTGTGTTTAGTCAAAATATAGAAATGTAGAGAATAGCATTAAGAAATAAACATTATTTTCACAATTACCAAACTTTGTTATGAACATAATTACATACATACTAATTTCATAGGCCAAAATTCAACACAAATACTTTTACTCTTCTTCCTATAAGCACACAAGTTGTCAAATAAAAATACCAAGGTGGTGAGAACTCAAAAACAAGCAATATACATATTTCACAATGATGATAGAAGGCAAAAGCTGCATAAAAAAATAATCATGAGAACACCATGGAAAACTTCTATATTTTGCAAAAGCAATAACTCTGACTTTACTGCTAGTGAAAGAAAGTGACAGGCTTTAGTATAAACATCTTTAAATAGAACAAAATCATTGAATTTAACGAGACATTTTATCAAATAGCTATTGTGCATTTTCGTGTTAGCTATCAGGTTTCTTTTTGTCCAATCATAACATGCATTCCAGGTTTCTTTATATGCTTCCCATGAGATTTTTTAAGATAACGAACCCCCCCTGTCTAGGAACAATCCTAAATTTGAGTATGCAAAAGGTTAAAAGATGCAATGCAACTGCAAATTCAAGAAACTAACAGGAATTAACAAGGTATAAAGCGATTGAAAGGAAAATTCACTTTACATCTACTTCCTACCTCACATTACACATTGTAATCTGAACAAGAGAAAGAGGGGTCTATAGTGCGTAGAGATCGATGGTGAAGAAAGAAACAGTCACGAGGGTGTGTTGTAGAAACTTGACACATCTTGTTCACGTTACCGGGCTTCTTACACTCCCAAATCCCACGCCTGATGATACAATTGCTTTTAGGGTTTTCGATTGATACTCCCTCTCCAACGATTCAATTTTTAGCAAGTGGCTTTAGGGTTTTCGTAAGTACTGATAAGTACAGAGAGTGATGAGGTCCAAGAATATATCCATATATATATATATATATATATATATAGAGAGAGAGAGAGAGAGAGAGAGAGAGAGAGGTGGGAAGGGAAGGAGGGAGAGAAGTCGATGAATAGAGAGAGGGAAAGAGGAGGCTAAAGAGAGAAGGATGGGTTTTACACGGATAAGACGCAGACGAGTCGGTGAGTAGTGAAAATGAACATGCCTAGAAAGAGAGAGGAAGACTGTGTTTGGATGGGTGGAAATACGTGGAAACAAAAAGAAATGAAATGAAAATATGTGTCCGGATAAGTTAAAAGGTGTTGGAAATGGAGAGAATTTAGTAAAAATTGGTAGAAACAATTCAATCTAATATTTTTTTTCATGTTTTGTTCAAATTTAGAAAAAAAGCTATGGAAATAGATGGAAACATGATGAAATCACAAAAATATTTTTAAATATTTTATTTCTTTTGATAAGTTATAATAAGATAAAGCTGATTTAGTCAATTTAATGAATATTTTTGCATTTAATTCTTTCCATTTTTACATTTTATATCCAAACAAAACTAAAAATTTTACTTCCCTCAATTTTTTTCATTTTTTTTCTTTTCTACGCTTTCTTTAGATTTCTAATTTGCCTAAGGTTGCCAAGTTTCTCTCTCTCTCTCTCTCTCTCTTCAACAAAGAGCGGGTAATTTGAGCGTTGGTATATTTTATTCAAAAAAAATTTTTCTCCAAGGTGAAATGTTGCCGCCTAAAAGGACAGCAGCCGCCCCCTATATCTATACTCTTACCGGTGGGTTTAATTTTTGCCAACACGCTTAGCTATAAAAGAGACTTAAAAACCATATTAACCATTTCATCAGAAATGTCCCATATTATTATATTATTATATGATGCACGTTTAACTCTAACTCAAATTATCTTAGCTTTCATGTTCATAAGATATTAATATTGCTTTCTCAATGAAGTGAAAGAAATATGTTATTTCACAATCTTTATAAAATATAAAATATAGAGTTAAGAAGAATATTATTAAAAATTAAGCCCAATCAAACTAGCAAATTAAGGAGATGCAATGATATATAATTAGAAGAAAATCCTTTCTAAGCTTTTCTATAACTTATTTTTCTTCTCCTCTATTCTTAAACTTTGTCTACTATTTTGAGCTTTATGTTGCAATAAACTTTGGATTCTATTTCTTTCTTGTGAGATCTCATAATTAAGTATTTTATATGAATTGTAGGAGATTATTGTACTAGTTTTTAAGACAATTATTATAAACATTTTATCAATACAAACTTGAAACGTTACAAATGGTATCAAAGTTAAAATGGATATATTAGTATTTGTAGACTTAATATTCACTACTTTTTGTTTGGAACGTTATAAATGATATTAAAGTTGACTCCTTATATGTAGATAGATAATTCAGGTTTGGTTTCGGTTTAGAAAAGAAATCTAAGAAAGGCAAGGAGTGTCATCTAGTTGGGGACTTCTATCATGCTTATAGGAAGATTTATAGATAATAGATAACCCAAATTGTATATCGAAAAGTAAAAAGATTTGGACCCAATTGAAAGATCTCGTAATAAGGATGTTATGTGTTCAAGGGAGAAAGATTGTGAAAAGTTCTAGTACTAGTTTATAAAACAATGATTATAACTATACAAATTTAAAACTTTCAAATCAAGACCCATTAATATTTGTTAGTTTAACTATTTACTATTATGCAGTATTACATTTCTCTTTCTTTATTTATTTATTGAAATTTTTTTATCTTAATTATCATTTTTCATTTCTAAAATAAAAAATAAATAAATTACAAATACATATCTTATATTTACTTCATATACACTTAATTTCCTTATATTCATACCCCAAATATTTAAAAAGCATAGATTTTGACTACTTTGTTTCTATTAAAGACATTTAAAGATACATTTTTTAAATGCTTAAGGATCGAGATACGATTTTCAAAATAAAGGAGTATAATGCATGTAAAATAAATATAAAAGAATATATTGATTACATGCGCAGCTGGGTCAAGGTAACCATGAGCTCATCGTTGTCTATAGATTAAAATAAAAACAATGAGGCCATGCGCCTTATGGCAAGGCAGCAACCTAACAGTCATCTTTGAAGCTAAAAGGCAGCTACAAAACAAAATGGATATAATCAAAAGTAGAACAGATGCTTACATCATCCAAGGAAATTTGTTCTCCTTCTTATAAGCACATTCCACAATAAAAAGGATAATGGAACAAATAATATTTTACGCACAAAAACACTGGGGACAGTTTAGTTTTATATTTTCATTTCATAGCCAAGTTTTAAATATTTCAACGCCACATAAGGTTGAAGAAATATTAAGAAATGCGGGATTAAGGGTTTTTATTTATTTATTTATTTTTTTGGCCACAGGATTAAGGCTTTAGATACATTATAAGTGTCTTCTTTTCTTTCATGCACAATTTTAATTCGATATTTCTTCCTTTTATGTGTGGTTCTTTTTCAATTACTATGAATAAGACATTTTCACGTGGGATTAGAGATGGCTGATGGAGTAATTTTAATATGAATTTTCTTATGCGTTATATACTGATTATTTGAATAATGTTTCTCATCACTTAAAATATTGTTATGTGGTCAATGTCTTATTTGTAAAATAAAATCTGAGAGACTTGGGAAAGAATAATTGATATGTACGAAAATTAAAATAGGTTTAATTTAGTTATGACACGGACATAAGTATATTAGAGAATCCAGTATTCATGTACATAATGCAATTAAAATTAATTACCTTGACACAAGATTATATAGTTTGATTAAGATATTATTGAAGTATTTAGAGTTGTGAGAGGAGTCAATTCACTGGTTGATAAATATAAATAAGGCAACTCAGAAGGAAAGTCAATATTATAAATAGGATGGCATCGTTGCCAATCTAATTGAACTCAAATCATTAATCCTAATATATACTGGATCATATGCAAATTTTTCAGATGATAACACTGTTAATATTCCATATATTTACTTTATTAATGTTTTGACTTGTAGATTGTTGGTATGGATTTAATCAGTTATAGTTTAATTAATTTTTTTATTTATAACTTGAGTAGTTATCTAAAAAGTAGAATTAACATAGTTGATACTCTGTATCTACTCTTAACTGGAACAATCTGGTTTTACCGATATTTTTATTACCGCATAAGCTATCCATCAGATTTGCTGCTATTAATTGCCGTTTTAAAGTTAATGTGCAACAATGGATACACCTAAAGATCCAACCCTAAAGCTAATGCCGGTTAATGGCAATTTATCTTCAAATTTTGGATTGTCTAAAGAAAGCGCTTGCTCTGGGCATCTGATATCAGGATAATGGTCACATCAGAGTTGAATTTTTATAGATGCCGACTGGACGAGATATGCTGCAGATTGATGCTTTAACATAGGTTATTTTATTTTGTTTAGGTTACCTTAAAAAGTGGTATGAACTATGAAGCAGTTTAACTCTCGCTCCCAAATGTGGAATTTCTGTATAAGATTGGCTTAAACTACACGTAAATTAATGTGGATCCGATAGATTTTTTAGGAGCTCGAGTATAAGATGATAGGCCCATGAAATTGTTATGTAATAGCAAGGCGACTAGTCATTGTTGCCACTAATCTGATATTGAAGTAAAAAGGAAAAATACATTGACGTTATTTTATTGGAGGGAAGCTTTATAGGAAGTTATTATTATCCCAAGCTATGTAAAAGTATACAAGCAAACCAATTGATATATGTACGAATTCTTTGAATGTTTCTATGTTGAGTGCTTTATGTAATATGTAAGATAGGACATGTAGGATATGTTTTTTACTCCTAAATAAGGGGAGTGCATGTAGTGTGTGTCTACAAAAAGAGAGAGAGAGAGAGAGAGAGATATGCTTAGTAAGGGATAACACATAATACACAAACATATCATTTCTTCCAATAACATTACACCTTGAGATGATAGATTTCATGCTTCTAACTCCAAAAGAAAACACGAATCTTTATTTTAAAGATATTTAAGGTTGTAGGCTCTTTTAACATTTTTGTTGATTCATTTAATTGTTATTATCATACCAAAATTGCTTTTGGAGGTAATCAACAAGTTCCTTATCAATTTGGAAGGCCTTAGCTAGGACATCATCTTTAATGGGTGGGTCTGATCCAAAGATTGCTTTAGCAATTGTAGTTGTTCCAGGAAATTGGCTACTAAGACTCGCAAAACCCACAGCAGGGGCTTTAGCCACATTCAGTTGAAAGTGGATGGTACCAATTGGGAATACGAAAACATCTCCAGGATATAACACCTTAGAAATTAGGGTGTTGTTTAGTTGGTTGGACAAAACAAAGCCGACATATAGTTCACCTTCTAAAACCAATAAGATCTCGGTGCCACGAGGATGAGTATGAGGAGGGTTCAGGCCTCCATAGGGTGCAAAATCAAGACGGGCGAAGGAAATGCCAAGTGTATTCAGGCCAGGTATATCCTCAACTGTTACAGCAGTGACGTTCGATCCAAGTGGGTTGTTGGTATCTCTAGCAAATTGTAAACCACGAAATAGGAAGTCTTCTGCTTTCGCCTTCATTGGATCTCTACAAAACTTGCCGTTGACAAACACTACATCAAGAAAAAGTATCATTATTTCCGGTTTGTGCTGCTACAGTCACTGTATATAAAAGGTCATTTGATTGTTAGTCCATATTTTGCTTGTTGCTATAGAACAAAAAGGAGTTTTATGAATCAATATGGAACATAATTGAGTTTGTCAGAATTTCGTAGCCATGGTTTAATAATGTTAATTGTTGGAATTCATTTTTTTTTTTTCCATTTTCTATGAGCATTATTCATAATGGTTAACCACATCATGTAGTAATAATTAAATGCCATCTTTGTCTCTCACCATCACTTTCAACCAAAAAAATATATGTAATCACAATTCTTAATGATTACTACAATAATATTTGGTAACTTTAAATCTTTGATTGTAACAAATAGGAAAAAAAGAAATTAAAAACGAACTTTTCAGGAATATAAGCCACTTTAGCTTGAGATAAATTAGCCTAATGAGGATTTAATCAGTGCAGGAAACCATGTAGTTTACCTCCATGTAAGGGATCGTCGACCGCAACACAAATGTCTTGCAGAGGATCAGGGTCATAAGCAAAGCAAATGGAACATGCCACAGCCAAAATGGCAAAAACTTGAAGAGACTTCATTGCACTTAAAAACCAAAGATGACTACTAATCAAATATATCTTCAACTATGATAATTATGTGTTGTTTCTTGAGTAAGGTCTTGCAGAACTTGTAAGCTATTTATAGATGAAAGATAGAAAGGAATTCTAGTTCTTTAAAACTAGTCTTGATTAAAATATAGTTAGTTTATATATTGAGGATGAAACAGCCTTCAACAACTCCCTTCCTCTCTCGATAGTCATCATTTTTATAGATTTGACATTTTGTATTTTTTATTTGTTATTGATTAATGTTTATTATCTACAGTCATGAATCGTTCAAGCACGTGCTTTCACAATGACCACCTAATGTAAATATTTATCCTTGGAAACAATCACATGAGAGAGGGATATGTTTGTGGTAAAGTTTAGATAAGTAATCAAACTTTTAAGTGGATTAAATAAAATATCAATATCGTGATAATTAGTTCAGCTAAAGAATTAAAATTAAGGAAGTTAGGAAATGAGACTAGAGTGCAAATAGAAGCCACTTATCATACTTGAAAATTTAATCTTTATTTGAATTTGATCTCATATATTGATACTTTTGTGTATAATTTTCCTTTTCATATATATTAGATTCTGGTTTCTCACTTTCGTTTGTAATGGATATCTCTTATATGAAACAAGGTTTGTGATGAAGTGCTATCAAGTGAATAATATTCCTAAATGTTATCAAGAGGCATGCTTCTCTGATTTTACGATGTTTTTAGATCAGAACGTAATAATAATGTGTGATATTACAACGGGTCAAAGAACTTGGATAATGAAATAAGGTAAAAACCAGAAAATTCTTTTATCACTATGTTCATTATTCCGAAATACTCTGAATCCTAAATAAGGTAATGGTCCGTTTTCTTTCTGAAACAGTATAGATAGGGAATAGAAAATTCATAGCTTGGAAATAACTATTATTAGAAGCGGGCTAAAAGTTTTCATTTTAATATTTACTTTGTATAACTTTTTATTGTAGGAAATACTTCTTTAATATTTACTTTATCTCATTAATTGTAGTATTAAGTTGGAAATATAAGAAATTTCCACTTTTTCATAGATAACAACTATTTTTAATTGAGTGAGAGTAAAAAAGCCTAGAGGAATTAAAATTGCTCGTTTATTTTTTGTAACACCCCAGAACTTGAGAGTGTAATAACCCATCACGTGTTCCCACCATTTAGAAACACATTAAGCCTTTAAAATCAACTACAATCACCTCGAACAACTCTTTATCAAGTACAAAACAACAATTCTCCAAATACAATAATTCAAGTGACTCACATGCGAGTCACTTTAGCCACAAACATAACAAATAACTAGACCTTAAACTTCTTTAACATAATAAGCTACCGCCTCTCTTCCCAACCTGATGATAGCTATTTCCATGCTTGTCACGTATTTGTGGAATTGACCTGTAGCTATAAGAATAGAAGAATAAGTCAAGGCCTAGTACAAGTGTACGAGTATACGAGTATATACGGATGCCAAGTCCAGAACATACATATGCATATAATACAACTATAATAGAATATAAATAAACGTCAAGTTCATTATCTTTAATTTAGACTAGCAACCAATAAAGGAACACTCATAACCCCGTCATGGAACTGCCACTGTGGGCCCCTAAAGCAAGTCAAGCATAACTAATAAACCAAATTAATTAGGCCGAATATAAATTAGTCCAATTTAATTACTATTTCTTATCAAACACAAATAACAATCAAGCACCATGTACTTGGAAAGCTAAATTTGAACCGAAAACAAAGTTCGAACTATCCATGGAACCCAAATCTAACAACCTAACTGTTAATTGAAATCCACAACTTTAAGTCCCGTACTAATTAGTTCTAATTATCCATTTAAGGAGAACTCGAACTTAAACTTGATAACCAGTACGAAATTATGTGAAAACAAGCATATACGTTAACCTTCATTATTTAGTAACTAAGTTCTACCTAAAAGTTACTTATGAATCTATAAACTTATCCAATCAAGGTCTTGGAAGAAAATTATCGAATCAAATCATAAATTAATAATAGAAATTGAAGATAATATAAATATTTAATACGATAAAGCAAAAAGTTGATATATTTATATAATATTATTTAATTACTTTAAATTGTAAAGAACGATATATATATAAGAAAATATAAAGAGGACATATGATGAAGGTGTCAAAATATATAATTTACCAATTGATATAAAAATAAAGAAGTACGTACTTAACGAGATAATATTATAATTCATATAAATACAAAAGTAAAGACATATTAATAATCGGAATATAAAACAGACATACTTTATATATAATATACTATGTAATCATACTAACTATCGTAATAAAAATATTTAAATCGTTACACCATCAATATTAATAATAAAACATAATAATAATAAAATAGTATCGTCGTAATCGAAGTTGACACTTGAAACTTAGGTATAGGATATGACCATTAATAAACTCTATAATTAGCCAAAAAATGATGGGCCAATACCAAATATAACAAATAATAGAAATCCCACACTATAATTTACATATACACATAATTCAACAATACCACATAAGGTATAACAACAAGTTCTTATATAAACTAATATAACGATTACCAAAAAAATAAAACAATTATAATAGAAATCAAGTACTAATATAATTACTTTTCACTATGATATTGGAAAAAAAAAAAAAGAAGTAATATTATTAGAGGTGTACAAATGGGTTAAATAGGCCAACCCGGCCCGGCTCACTTTGGCTTGCAGGTTAAATGGGTTAGGCTTATTTGACCCGCTTTTAAAAGGGCTAAAAAATATTGGCCCTAATCTGGTTAAAAAGCGGGTTAAATAGGTTAACCCACGAGCTAAAAATATAAATTTATTAAACGAGCTTACCTAAACTAGCCCACTTTGACCTACGGGTTAAACGGGTTTGGCTAATTTGACCCACTTTTAAACGGGCAAAAAAATCTTGACTCTAACCTGTTTTGAAAACAGGTTAAATGGGTCGGCCCATGGGCTAAAGCCTACTTATACACCTCTAAATATTATACTCACACGATATTGAAAAATAGGTAAAAAAAAATCAAGTTCGGAACACTAAATGGACATTAGATTGATGTTGAAAATGAATCTATAAAAATAAGGTACAGAAATTATAATCTATTTAATAAAATATCCAAATAATTAACATATATTAGTTATCATAATAGCTCGGGACACTAGAAACGGGGATGAGACACGTAGAAACGGGGATGAATACAAGGAGAATCGGCTTTGGGGCTCCAACGCAAAAGAACTGATTTTTGGATTAGAATTGCTGACGGTCGAAAAGAGAAAGAATTAAAGAGAGTAAATTGGACAGGGGATTTGGGTGGGGTTCGGTTGTGATGAAATTGGAATTGAGATGGGGGTCAAGAGTCAGATTGGAGGCCATGAAGGGAATGGGGAAGGGAATTGAAGAAGGGGGGCGATTGGGCGAGAGAACGTCCAGTACGTCAGGCTTGGGAGGGGGTGGCGCGAGAAAGGGGATTAGGGTGGCAAAGGGAAGTGGGGTCCGATTGACGACAAGAAGAAAAAGAAAAGATGGCAGGCGAGAGAGAGGATTGAAGGAGAAGAGGTCCAGCTGATGAGAAGGAGAAGAAATTAAGGGTGGTACGATAGAAGACAGTAGGAGAAAAAAATTGAGGAAATAACGAGAATGAAAATTGAAGAAGGGTTTAGGTAGTGTTTTGAGGTAGGGTCTAGATTCTTTTAGAATAAAGAGTGTCTATAATTTAAAAGAAAATAAGGAATTAATCAAAACAAGAATAAATAGTATTTAAAAAAATATTCATATATAAAAATACTATAAGATATATAATACAAATAAAGTATATATACTTTATACGTAAAATATAATTTAATTTATTTAATACATATGTAAAATAAGAGTTTTAGAAAAATAAAATCGAGATCTTAAATTAGACATCTATTCTATAAGATATGCTTGAGAATAAATTTGGAATTACGTAAAGTTTAATAAATTGAGAAATTTTCTATTAGGAAGCGGTTTTTAACAATACGAACTTAAAAATTTTTACGACTTAATTAAATTGCTAAACTATATTGGATGTTTCATTTTTCAAGTAAAAAGATAATAAAAAATTAAAAGAAATAATTATTCTATTCCCTTTTATTACCTTCAAATAAACAGATTGTAAATTATCTTTTCTTTTATTTTTTTAGCATAGACTGGATGATATATAAGACAAATGCTTATTCAAGGAAAGAAGATATATTAACTTCAGTTCCGCTCTTGCTTGGCTTTGCCCTGAAGGCAGCAAGTGTTATTTAGTCTAACGTTCTATATGAGACAGTATATTTTGGGGTATCAAGTTTCGCTTTTCCCCAAATAGTACCTCGTCTATGACATCATCAATCGCGATCTATCGTTATGAAAAATATTTAATTTGTATTTCATCGTGCTTCTGATTTTATCTCTTATAGATTACTATTTGGCACAGGTTGGGTTCCATTCATGAACCATCATCCTAAAATCATGGTTTTCATAAGTTTATAATAGTATTGTTAAATCTAGATTTACTTTCTTGGTCTAACTTCATTCAATTTAATTCTTCCATAAAATCAATTCGAATTATTCATTTAATCCTCATCGATAGTGATCCCAATTCAATTAGTTGATCCGATCAACCCAACTCAATTCTTATAAAAATACATTTGATTTTTTTCAAGTTAAAATATATTATTTTTTTTTTATATTTTCTAGAAAATATATCAATTTGCTAAAAAAATAAATATAGATAAAAAAAAAAAGAAACTATAAAAAGTTCTCAACTTTCAATTCTCCAATATATTATTAATTTTTATTACTTTACACATAAATATATATTATATTATAATATTTTTATTGACTTCAATTTAATTCTGATTTGATTCCAATTAATCCTCTTAACCCTTAACCCCTCCTCATTGGTTTATAGTGGTTCATGGAAGAGAAATTAAAAAAAAGAATCAATTATAAAAAAAAAAAAAGAAAGTAAAAGAAATAATACACACATTTGCATAATATTATTTCCATGTTAATTAGGACAAATTATTTTCAACTCACTGTATTTAGTATATTGTTATTAACAATATAAGAAATAAATTTACCTTTAAAATATGTATAATTTTCTTGGAAAAAAAAAACAGTTCATTTTAGTATATAAAGACTTTCACCAAAAGAGAGTTATCATTTTCTTTAACAATATCATATTAAGACTAACTTTTATCTTCTAATCTTTTGTTAGACTTTTGTACAACATTATTAATACTATAGCTTAACTTAGATGTATTTCTATATAAATATTTACAATTTCTTTTTATCTTTTATAGAAAATGGTCTAAAAAGCTACATGGTTTGTGGACTCAAATTATTATCATTACTTTCGTTTTTTTTTTTTCTTTTACGTTTAAATATAGTATTTGATTCCTCTCAATTTTTCATTTCAACATTTCTTTTAATTTATAAATCAATAATTGATATCATCTAAAAATTTAAAATACTCTATAATGTTATCATAATGTCTTCTTTTTAGGGAGTAAATTAAGAAAAATATAAAAAAAAAAAAAGGAAATTGAGACGATGTATCCCCTTAAACATAAGTTGATCCTTTTAAGAATAGAAGTGTGCCCGTGCCCGACTTTAGAGACGGAATCATCAATTGGATACTGAAAACTTTTTCCCATCATAGGTACATACATGAGATCCTAGTACTAGTTAGATTATGTTACTTCGTTTCCGTTTTAGTGTCTTTTTCTTTCCAATAGTATGGCGGCCACATTATCAAAGATCCAACTTTAGAAATAAGTTAAATATTGGAGCTTGTCAGCATAGACTTATTGTATCAACATATAATTTTTTATTATCATGGCATTTTGCGATTGTGTGTGGCATGCATTGCCGGCTCGTGAATTTTTTTTTTTTTTTTAATACATTTCATATCAAATGCAATATACTGAGAACAAGAACTAGGAATGATCAATTTCCTCCATTCTGAGCGGCCCACTTGGATTGATTATAATTAATGTCCTAACCAATAAGTGATGAGTAGGATTAACTAATAAATATAAAAACCCATCAAATCTAACAAAGCTTAAACTTTAGACATTTGTTATAGATCTGACGTTTATCATGGTCATAAAGCAAGACCTGACTTGCTCCTATTGAATTAAGTTAGTACACCTGGCAGGTTTCAATCAAAATATCAATTTAGAAGTGGAGGTAAGGATTAACCATGCCGAGTCGCTTAAAATCTACTTCAGCTTTTACTTTAGATACATGATGAATTTAAATTTATTAGATATATAATAAAATTTCATCTTAATGATCACTAGAGTATGAGTATAGCAGCTAAAATTCTATATGCAAAACATCAAAAGAAACTCAATTGTGATAAATAAACTAGAAGTCATGGTTCATATTATGAATTGTGCTCCCAAATAAGAAGATACGATAGACTAGAATTGCTTAACCAAATGACAAATGGATTCAAAGTCAAAGTTAGTTTTCACGGTGATGGGTGAAGGCGACTTCAATTCATTAACTTAATTTCATTGCATGCATGCTTTACCTTGTCCAAATACAATGGACAGATAACATAAAAACCGGATAACCAATTAAAATAATCTCTATATTTCCTTACCTCCATTGACCTTTCTTATCAAATTGCCCAAAATCTGATCCCAATCACAATGAAATATCTTGATGTCATGGTAAAAGTTCAATATCATGCATATAGTTGTTCCATTAGAATGGAATACATTTGTAACTGCCTCCCTAATCTCGCAGCATTTAGACTTGTTTACATATAAAATATATACATATATATATATATGTACACATAACAAAATTTTTTGTGTCATACAAATATTTTTCACGCTTGATTTTTCTTTCTTTCTTCCTTTTTTATTTTTCACTATGTCAAATTTTTCCATGCCCACTCTTATCCTATGTTTTCCTATAAACACTTGGGCTTTGTTTGGTTTAGTAGGAGTGGGATTCCGATTTCATAGTAAAAATCAATCCTATTATATGGCAATAAATATAACCTAAGAATCTCATCCTAACAGGAATCCCATTATCAATAATTCATGGAATTCTATTTCTTTTTTGTTATTCTATTAATAGGATTTATATCCATAAAATGTATCTTACCTCTTATAACACTCCCGTTAAACTAGTAATTTAAATCATAAACTCACTTAAGTTAGTATTATTAGAAAGCGAAATTAATTTTTTGATTTGATTATTTTAAAATCTTTATTTTTACATGTATATTAGTATATTAAAATTTATTTTACATATATTTTGAGTACATTAAATTTTATATTTTACGTATAAGATACAATAATATTTTTTTTTTGTATTATTGTGTTATGATAGGTTTCATTCACCATTATTCGGTGTTTCCATCTCAGTTGTACTTCGTAAGCCTTTTCAATTTCGTATTTAGTACTGTGTCCATCATGTATTATTTTATTATTATTATTATTTTATTTATTATCTCTATCGTTAGTGTTGATAAAGTATGGTTAGTATTCGATTACCACTTTTAAATAATTTTTTATCATGATATATAGTGTTATTTATATAAGAGTTATTGATAAAAATATCTTCTTTTTCGGATCGTTAGTTGTAGGTATATATATATACATACATACATACATATATATATATATATATATATATATATTAGGACCAATTTCTATTTCTATTGTATTTGACTTGGGTCATTATCTTCTGTTTATTTATAGATATATATATGTTAGGGCCAAGTTTCGATTTACTTATATAGTATATTATATTATGCTTGATATGTTCGTTTTATGTGTCACCTATTATTAATGTGTATTTTCTTTATAAGTTTTTATAAATTATACTATTTTCTAGTTAAGTACGTATTTACTATATCGATTCAATAATATATATTATTCAATACTCTAATTATGTATCCTTTTATACTTTCTTTTATATATATAGATATGTTATATATATTTTATGTGCTTTATAAGTTTCTATAAAAGTGATCTTATATATATATTTATATCACCTTTTTAGTTTAATCATATTATGTTATTATTATTTAACTCAATAATTTTTTTTCGGGACCTTAATGGAATATATCATAAGCTCTAATATAATTCCTAGGTAGGACTTAGTCTTACAATGTTTAAGGGTTAATATGTTACTTGTTTGCTTTTAGATTCATGGTGATCGGTATCTCTTATTGAGGTTTGAGTTTTGTTTGGGTTTTGAGATCAAAGACTTGTTTTCGATTTTGGAGTGATTCCAAGTACGTGGTGTTGATTGTTGCTTATTGCTTGTGTTTGATAGGAATTAGAAATCAAACCAAACTAAATCTATATTCAACCTAATTAATTTGGTTTGTTGGTTTTGCTTGACTTACTCACTTTAGGAGCCTACAGTGGCAGTTCCCTAAAAGAGCAACCACTGATCATATATGAGAATTCCTTAGTAGACTTGTATATTGGATGACACAACTATAATTTTAGGTTTCTAGTCTTTAGACTTTCGTTTTTGGGCATAAATGACTTAAAAGAAAATGTATAATTATATCCACTAATGTATGTAAATAAAGACCAAGTGTGGCGGGGTCATGAGTACCACTTTGTTGATTGCTGGTCTAAATTAAAGATAATTAACTTGATGTTTGTTTATATTCTGTTACAGTTGCATTATACGCATGTGTATGTTTTGGACTTGACATCCGTATGTGCTTATATACCCGTACTGGGCTTCGACTCACTCTTCTATTTTTTTCAGCTGCAGGTCAAATCAATAAATTTACAACTACAGAATTTGCTATCATCGGATCGGGGAAGAGAGGCAGTTGACTCAGTATGTTATAGATCAAGGACTAATTATTTAGTATGTTTGGGGCTAAAGTGACTCGCTTGTGAATCACTCGAATTTATGTATTTGGAGATTTGTTGTTTTGTACTTGTTAAGTAGTTATTATAGGTGATTTTGGAAATTACAGTTGGTTTTAGAGCCTTAACGTATTCTTGACAAGTGGAGACATATGGTGAGTTGTGGCGCCCTTTAGTTCTAGGGCGTTAGCAATCCCTTTGCCAGTAGGTGCATGATTCAGGTTTAGCTCTAATATATAGGAGGTCCAAGGAAGGTGGGGAATGTCACCAGAGTGTGACTCCTTGCATGCTTCCAAGATGACCTATAGATAGTGGGCAACTCGAATTATATATCGAAAAAAGGGAAAGATCCAGGCACAATTGTAAAGTCTCACGACAAGAACGTCATGTGTTTAAGGGAAGGGGGAGATCGTGAGACCCCGTGGTTAAGTGTTTCACATGAGTTATGGGAGGTTGTGATACTAGTTTATAAAGCCATGATTATGAATACCTTATCAACACAAACTTGAAAATTTTAGGTCAGTAGTTGAAAATAAGCCCATTAGTGTTTGTTGGCTTGGTTATTCACTGCTTATGAATTGGGGCATTACAGTATCACTTCTCTCTCTCTCTCTCTCTCTCTCTCTCTTCTTTTTTCTTTGTGTATATATCCATTTCTATCTTACTTACAATTCAATGATCAAGAATTTGGTATGTAAAACCTAACTTTAAAATAATAAATAAATTAATTTGAGCGACTTAAAGGAAATAAGTAATTTTTTTTTTATATTTAGCCTTTGGTATGCCATGTAATTAAGAGTTAAGGGTTGAGGACAAAACGGTCATAGGAAAAGTTTCAGACATCGTTATGGTATGTGATTACACATTAATGCTAGGGGCATTTTAGTCTAAAAAAAAGGAAGGAGTTACACTTCCATTAATCATCTAAACGTACGTTACAGTTACCATAACTCCCTCTTACAAAATTTACGATACTTTCTAAAGAATTTGCAAAACTCATCTCAACCCTAATTCTTAAATCAAGATTCGTGTTCTTGAAAGAGGAATTCAACAAGAATCAGTCTTTCCTCCTTAATCAAGTAAATTATCCTTTTATCCTCGTTCTACCTTTTTGAATTTATACTTTTAGAGTTCCTTTAAGTTTTGGGAATGGAGGTATTATTACTCTTAGTGTAGTGGCAATGTTGCAGTTGTGATGTAATTACGTCTTGATGCTGTTGGGAAGTAGTGTTGGGATGTGTAGTGTATGTATACTGTGTCTTGTATGGGTGTATATATATCGTAGAATTTCTATGTGTATATATGTGTGAAAGTTATGGTTTCAAGTAGTATGTGTATGCACGTATGGATTGGAGTGGCGATGTGCTCTATGTATGTACGTGCTAAACAACATGCTAGGATTTATGTGAATGTCGGTATCGCGCGTGTTTATGTTAGGAGGATATTAGGAGGATATATAGAATACGGTTTAGAAGTTTAGAGTATGGAGTTGAAGGTAAAGTTAAGGAGAAAGAAGTATCGAGTCATGAAATTCTAAGCTAGCTTTTATATCTTGGACAGGTAAAAGAGAATGTATGGTGTTGGATCAACTTGGGATAAGAACTCCAAGTATAGAATACATATTTGTTGAATGTGTATGTTTGGCTAGTATATATGTAAACCAGACTTAATTGAAAATTGAACTTAATTGATAGTGCTACTTGTGCTTAGCTTTGACTACCCACTGGTCTGGTTTAGTGGTATTGGTGAGGCACCTAATGATCTTTACGCGACGCTGTCCTCGATGGAGTCCCACAGTAAAAGGATCTAGGTAGATTTAGGTTGGTTTATAGCACTTGGGTGTTGGGGAGTACCCAATACCAATACTTACATTATATCTATATATATTGTGTGTTAGGAGTCGTGAGTAACCCTAAGTCTCAAGATACTGAAACTATGATAGTTGTGGGTCTAAATGAAAGATTTAAAACTATTGCTTATTGCATTTTAATAGCAGTATATATATATATATGTGTGTGTTTGACTGATACTTATGTTTATGCGCATGTGTATGGTATTTTATACTAAGCATTAGCTCACCCTATGGGGATTCTTATTTTTCAGTTGTAGGGACAAGTTATGAGATAAATGATGGGGTATATGTTGAGGATTACAAATTTGATTATCCATACTATGATAAGCAAGGAGACTATTATTATTTTAATGATAGAGCTGGGGCATCGTAATTTAATTATAGGGGTGGACTTAAGTTGTGCTTATTTTCATTGTCATGGTTTATAATGGGACTTATGTGGTTATGGAGTCGCCTATGACTCCTATTGCTAGATTTGGTAGTTAAATTGTTATTAGAGCCACAAAAATCCAGTTATTGATCCAGAGTCCTTTTATATTTTATGAAGTTGAGTAGATAACGTTACATTCTTATTTAATTTCGATGGTTGCTAAATGGTGAATTGGTAGATTTTGTTTTATTATCTTGTGGATCTTAGACAAGTTGTAGATTTCCAGACGCCTGATGGGTTAGTAGAAGTTAGGGACATATGGCGGGGTTATGGCATCCTAGGTTCCGAGGCATTACATGGTACCTATTGGTCCAATCACTAGGCTAGAATCTAAAGACTTGCCAACTTAACCCTTAAAATCATATTAGAAGCTACAACGAAGGAACATCGAGATTATGTAAATAGCCAATAGTCATAATGCATTTAACTAGGTTGTTAAAGTATCATTAAAACAACAAAACACTCAGTAGAAGCCTAAGATAATGCATAAGATCGTCTATTTTATTTGAATGCCCTACTATAACATTCATGGATCAGATAAGTAGAACTTAGCTACTAAGCTGCTTTGTCCAAATGCACCCTTAAGGTATTAAAAAGAAGTAGCACCATGATTTAAGGAGTTCGCTATTAAAACATTTATGGCATTCAAAACTATGTGTATCTTGTACATATATATATATATATATATATATATATATATGGAGAGAGAGAGAGAGAGAGAGACGACCATAATTATGAGTAATACATGCTTTGTTTTACTGACTGAGGAACAACATCGCAATTCAAAGATTGAGATGATAAATTACTCCATAACATTATTACAATGATTCTTACATTAAACAAAAACAATAATCTTTATTTTATGGATATTAGACTCTCTAACATTTTAGCTCATTAGTTTAATTGTTGTTATCATATCAAAATTGCTTTTGGAGATAATCAACAATTTTCTTGTTGATTTGAAAGGACTTAGCTAGGCCATCATCTTCAATGAGGGGATTCGATTCAAAGTCTGCTTTAGCTATTATAGTTGTTCTAGGGAATTGACTACTCAAATCTGCAAAAGCCACAGCATAGGTATTGGCTACATCGAGCTAAAAGTGGATATTACAAATTTGGAATACAAAAACATCACCAGGATACAAGACCTTGGTAATGAGTGTGTTGTTTAATTGGTTGGACAAAACAAAGCCAACATATAATTTACCCTCTAAAACCAATAAGATCTCTATAACACAAGGATGAATATGGGGAAGGTTTAGACCTCCATAGGGTGCAAAGTTAAGACAAGCTAAGGAAATGGCAAGAGTAAAAGCCAAGGATATCTTAAACTGTTATAATAGTGACATTTGATCTAAGTAGATTGTTGGTATCCTTAGAAAATTACAAGCCAAGATATAATAAGTCTTCTACATTTGCCTTTTTTGAATCTTTGCAAAACTTTCTAAGTAGCTTCTAAATCTGGACCTTAGCCCCATTGCACCTTCACATACTCCGCATCTCGATTCCTTAACTTTTGAACCTAATTGCCTAATATTTTCATAGGTTATTTCTCAACTTTGAATTTCTTCATTAGTTCTACTAGCCTTATATCTACCACTATGTTTGGGTTGTTGACAAATCTCCTTAACATTGAGATATGAAATATGTTATGATAGCTGTAAGCTCCATAACTAGTTACTCAAGGTTTCGATCGGCTGAAAAATCCGATCAAACCTAAATTATAAGGTAAAGTTAGAAATATTAGTAAAAATGATCCCGTAAGTTTGAATTTAAGAAAATAAGCAATAAAATAAAAGACTAAAAATTTCAAATTTTAAATATATAACTCGTTATTTATCGAAAATACGTAAAATGCATTTCGATAAGTAACGAATCACTAGAAATAAATTATATGTATACTAAAAATAATAAAATGACCTAAATGATATTTAGGAATATTTATTTGTATCATATATGAATTTATATGTAGGTATAAATATGCATAATTACTTAAAGTACGCGAAATGTGTTAAAATAATACAAAATACTTAAAAAAAATTCATAATTAATTAAGGAAAAATCAAGAAAAATCAGGAATGATCCAGAATTGGGTCATGGCAGCTGGGAAAAATAAGAAAAAATTCGGCCAATTATATTAAGACAATATAAAAGCCAAAAATTAAGGGATAAGGAAATTGTCTTGTCCAATTTAATGCACAATAATTACATTAAAGCTTTATAAATAGCAAGAAAAATTTAGAAGCTCATTTAGACAGTTACAAATAAAAGAAAATTAGGGAGAGGAAAAAATTGAAAGAAAAATTCGGTTTAGAAAAAAATTAGAAAAACCTGTGCAATTAGGGCTTTCAAAGGGAACCCATACCAGACGAGCAGCTGGGAGTGGACGGCCACCACCACCACATAATGGTGGCAGTGCCCAGGCTGGCCGATAAGGCCACGGCGGCCGATGGTGGTCGGAGCCACCCAAATCGGTGAGTCCAATTTCCAGCCCAATTCTTGTGTAATTTTGTAAAAATAGTAAATATTATTAGAAAATTATGAATTTTGTTATTCTGGAATATTTTTGTATGTAGTTTGTAGGAAAAATATTACGGAGAAATATTGTAAACTCTAATTATAATAACTGAATTATAGTGTATATATAGAGATTTCCTAACTTTCTTGGGTAAATGATTTATTTAAATTACAAACTGTTTATTTCAAAGCGGGTTAGTCATGGATGCCTTGTGTAGATCAGGTCTAAGATAGCGGTTGTAAGGCCAACTTCTATCTTATGATGGTTTACACGGCGGGGCTGTTATGACTCTGCCGCTTCGGGGCGTGACAATTCTAAATTGGTATCAGAGCAAAGTTCTCGTGAACTCGCTTTGAAATGAACAATTAAAAGAATTAGACATTTTAGGAACATTAAGAGTGGGTAGAAATAAATGGATATTAAGTAACAAACTGCAAATTATAAGATAAATAATGACTATAGTGCTAAACTAAGATAAGTGTTAATCGAAGTTAACTCTGATGATGAGATCATATAGAGGAATTGGTGAATATTTAAGGTGAATTAAGTGGAATGAAGGAGAACCCCTGATTTAATCCAAAATTGATAAGAAGTGATGAGACTTATAGACAATAACGGAGATCAATCTGAATTTTAGCATAATAGGTATCATGTGATATGACTTGTTGCATAAGGACGGTTTGGAAGTGAAAGATTGTAACTCAGATGATGCTAGTAAAGATATGTGTAGTAATGATAGAAGAAATATACGCTATTGTGTTAATATGACTTGTACTACGATTAGTACATCATATATCTTTAGATGATTAACCCTAAGGATTTATTGAATAGTTTTTACATTTTCCTAGATCAGTTAGAGTGGATTAAGATTATATATAGCATGAGAATACAGTATATGAGGTGATAGTTGATAATAGTATTGAGGAGTTTAGTAATGATAAGATATATGGAATAATTACTACTTCTGATTTTCCTATTGAAGTACAATGTCCTGAATCACCAAATGGAAATGATACTCAATGAATGAGAAGATGAATGTGGCAGAAATTTGAATGATGAATTCAATGTACTAGTTGGTTATATTTTTGTTAGGAGTTTGAATTAATCATATGATTAACTATTCATATAAGTTAAGATCCTATTGATGGTACAGTAGTACTCATTGATGGAAGTATATTCTTTAGATATGTACATATGTTATAGTGTATTATACACTTGTGAGTAAGAATGTAAACGGGGATTGGATGTCTTAAGTGACTGATTTTGGAAGTGCTATATATATGTAAGAACTAGTAGGTTATTGAAGTGATTTAGGCTAAATGAAGAATAATCTTTGAGTTAATATAGAGTGGAGGTCTAAAGATTTTTGATAGAACTGATCGGTAGGATATGCTAATATTGTGGATGAAATTCCTAAGAAGTTTGTTGATGAATTTTTGTTGTAATTGGTGTGATGCGATGAAGTGACAAGACTCATGAATAATAGTAGAAATTAATTTGAGTTTTGGAACAAGAGAGATATGGTGATATGCACTAAAAATTAAGGTGAATCCGAAACTTATAGGATTTCTGAGATAATCTCAGCTTTGGTGCTTAGTATAAATATGAGGTAGTATAATCTGAAGTGAAATAAAGCATGGTATAGAAACGAATTTTAAGAAGACAAAACATTGAGAGGGAAAAGTTAGAAACTAATTCAGAAATGAATCAAAACCTATACTAGAGATATAATCAAAACCTAATTTAGGAGTAAATCTTGTATAGAATAAGAATATGCGATATAGGAGATGATAAATGATGACAATAATAAGGAGTCTGATAATGATAAGGTATATGAAGTGATCGTTATTTCTAATTTTTCTATGGAAGTATAAAGCATCAAATCAACAAGTGGAAATGATATTGAATTAATTAGAAGACAAATATAGTGGAATTCCTTTTAAGTAATTTGAATTATGGATATGATATGATAGCTAATTATGTTTTTTGGAGAATTAAAATCGATTCTATGTTAGTTATTCATATGTGTGGATATCCAAACGATCTTTTAATGGATGTAATTGTGCTTCTCAATGAAGTGTAAACTTTTAGACATGTGCAAATGCAATGATGATTGACATATTTATAGCTAAGAGTGTAAAAAGATCAAATGTATTTTGGTAGTCAATCTTGGAAGTCCTCTATATGTGTAAGAACAGTAGAAGGAATAGTGCTATAAGGCTACAATCAGATTAAGAATTCTTAGGCCTTTAGTGAATCATGAATTGGAGAATTCTAGTTTGGAGTGATAATTAAGTGTGAATGAAGCCAAATAAATATGAAATGGATAATGAGATCTTTATGTAGTGCTGAGACAGGTGGAGTTATATCATTATATGGTATTTATAAGTGGTTATAGGAGATGGATAGTTATTAAATGTTACATGAGAAATGAAGTAAGATTATCAAGTAAACTATAAACGAATATGTATCTAGATACCCTCAAATAGTAGTAAGATGAGTAACAAGTGATGGTAGAGATGGAATTAAAGTAACAAGTTGGAGATGATTAGGACTTTTGATCAACAGTTACTTAGTTATTTTAAGGATCAATCTGGAAGGGTATAACTCTCTAGAAAGTAAATTTTATGAGATAGTTATCTATTAGTAAACTAGCTATGATAAGGAATGTTGATCACGGATAGTATTCAAGGATTCGAGCTTAAAGGGATTAGAAGATAAGCAGTGATTTTAGCTAAAGACTCTTCCTTGATTTTAGTTGAATGATGATAAGTATGAATAAAAGAGGATTGGTTGATAAGTACCCTTATCGTAAAATATACAAATGGATGAAATGCAAGTACAATGATGATATTGAGGTATTCATTCCCTACAAGTTAAAAACTAGTGAATGGAAAAGGATTTAAGAGGATTGAGATTTTTGTTACCTATCAGTTTAGAATTTATATTGGAGGAAGGATATTAATCCATAGAATCGTAGGATCTGATGAAAATGAAATTTAAAAAGGAAAGTTACTGATGGTAGGTTATGAGAAGTTTGTTCATATCCATAAAGAGGAGATTAAGGAAAATATCAATAAGTATTGATCTACTAGTAACATATAAGGGTTCAAATGTAATTCTGAAGATTATTTTATGGATAGTTGAATTTCATGATTAAGTCAATCAAGAATCAAACATATGATCGAAACTCTGTACTAGATGTTGTAAATGAGGCCTTAAGAGTTAGAGGAGTGACTGTCAAATTCTAAAATAATATTAGATTGGAATGACATCAAGATAAGATCAGTGTAGTAATTGCATTTATAGAATTGGGAAAAAGAAGTGCATGCCAACTATATATGGAAACGTTTGTGGTGGTACCCGACAATAGTATTATGATATACAAAGTATTTGTGGATAGCATTATTGAAGTTGAGTGATCATAAGTAGTATATTGAAATAGAAGACATGTGATTTTCGAAAGAGAGAATACGTTTTCATTAAGCTCGTTATATTTGGAGAAGGTATTCGGTGGATATTAAAAATGTTGAATTGGTGATTAGGGGAAAAAATCCATTGAGGTAATCCAATATACGAAGAAGCTATGAAGCTACAATGTACTTCATATTAGCAATTGCAATAGGTAATCCAACAGGAAAATGGAAAATTTGAATTGTCCAATTGTTATTGTTGAATCTCATGTCATTTTGATCTGATCAGTATGTCCTGTCATGTTGTGTCTTGTCCATTAATCAGTTCTTCTCAATACTGTCCCTTTTTCTGATATGTCAATCAAAATTCATGTTCATTCTTCTCAAGTCGAGTCAAATTAAGTTGTTAACCATCTCATTTGAATCCGAGATGGAGAAGCGTTGAGATTTGCCAAATTTGCTTCTGTTGATCCTATGCTAAGCTGTATGAAGAACAAATGAGACGCTATGACAGTAGTATAATCATTTGAGTGGAAGATTTTGGATGAGAGGAAGGGTGATGATATGAAGTGAATTTAGAACCGCTAATGATCATAAATAAAATTTAAGAAATGATCAAACAAGGAATAAATGGAGAAGAAACCAATAAGAAAATTTGCGAGGCCATAAAGCTAAGTATAAGATAGTACAATACAACTGGAGGAATACGGTGATGAAATAAGCTCTGATTGATACTAAGGTAAGGAATGCAAAGGAAGGAAAATTAAGAGATCGAACAAAGGTTTAAGTAGAGAAGAAATGGAATGTTAATTAGAAAGCAATTCAGGAACTTAATCAGTAGATTACACAGAAGTTTCATTTGATGATAGCTTAATAGAATGGAAGATGGGAGTTAAGGTTATGAAGTAACCCCCAAAAATACTAAATAATCAAGTTTAGAAGTTCAAAATTTGAGACACGGAGTAGGTAAAGATACGATCAGATGAAGGTCTAGACTTAGAAACTAAAGTAGAGTTTAATGTAGCGAAGACAAAACATTACTTATAGGTTCTTCGATAATATCAATTCTAGCAAGTAAGTAATACATAGATATATAGTAGTTTCGAGGATGAAACTATTTTAAAGGGGGGTAGAATGTAAGCCTCACAACCAGTCACTCAAGGTTCCGATCGGCTGAAAAATCCGATCAAACCTAAATTATAAGGTAAAGCTAGAAATATTAGTAAAAATGATCCCATAAGTTTGAATTTAAGAAAATAAGTAATAAAATAAAAGACTATAAAAATTTCAAATTTTAAATATATAACTCGTTATTTATCGAAAATGCGTAAAATGCATTCCAATAAGTAACGAATCGCTAGAGATAAATTATATGTATACTAAAAATAATAGAATGAACTAAATGATATTTAGGAATATTTATTTGTATCATATATGAATTTACATGTAGGTATAAATATGCGTAATTACTTAAAGTACGCGAAATGTGTTAAAATAATACAAATTACTTAAAGAAAATTCATAATTAATTAAGAAAAAATCAAGAAAAATCAGGAATGATCCAGAATTGGGTCATGGTAGCTGGGAAAAATAAGAAAAAATTCGGCCAATTAAATTAAGACAACACAAAAGCCAAAAATTAAGGGATAAGGCAATTGTTTTATCCAATTTAATGCACAATAATTACACTAAAGCTCTATAAATAGCAAGAAAAATTTAGAAGCTCATTTGGACAGTTACAAATAAAAAAAAATTAGGGAGAGGCAAAAATTGAGAAAAAAATTCAGTTTAGAAAAAAATTAGAAAAAACTGTGCAATTAGGGCTTTCAAAGGGAACCCACACCAAACGAGTAGCTGTGAGTGGACGGCCACCACCACCATACGTTGGTGGCAGCACCTAGGCCGGCTGATAAGGCCACGGCGGCCGGCGGTGGCTGGAGCCACCCAAATCGGTGAGTCCAATTTCTAGCCCGATTCTTGTGTAATTTTGTAAAAATAGTAAATATTATTAGAAAATTATGCATTTTGTTATTCTAAAATATTTTTGTATGTGGTTTGTAGGAAAAATATTATTTTGATGAAAATATGTCTCATGATATAGGGTCCTTAAGAAATCCTGCAAAACTGAGCATGTTTCGGTTTAGAAATAAATGACCTTAGGAGTGTAGTTTCGAGCCCAAAATTTTTGTGTAGATTACTTAGATAATATAGAACAGTGCTATGAAGCCCGTTTTCAAAAATTAATTTTTGAAATTTTTAGATAATTTTTAAGCCCTAAAATGAGGCATAAAATGGGTAATTTAGGGTTAATTAAATAATTAAATGATTAATTACTGATTTAGTGAATAATTATATGTTTTAGGATGTTGAAATCTGATGGAGTATGATACTTGTAGCATTTAGGGTGTTAGATGTAATTATTAGGTTAATTATGTAGTAAATGATTAATAGGGAAAAATAGTTAACTTTAAGTTAATTTTGTAAATTAGGGGAATTAGGAGTAAAATCTGATTTAGGATGAATTTAGACATTTTGAAATGATAATTGATGTTTAGGGATGGTAATTAAAATGATAGAAATATTAGAAATGCATTATGTACATAATAGGCAATAATGCATAATATGTAATTTTTGAAAATATAATAAATAGAAAATATTAGGATAAAAATTGATATTATATAAATAAGAGGGATATATAATAAATCTGATAAGAAACTGGAATTTATGTAATTATATGAAAAATGTAAAAATTTCTCACATTAGGAATGAATTCGGTACATTAATATGGATTTAAGTATAACGGGTAAAATAAATACTAGCTAGGGGTAATGATGGTATTTAGGAGATCGGAAAGTAATGTGATTAATTTCACATTATGGGTTGAAACGGATTTCTAGGGTTGGAATCTAAAACATTACTTAGAAATCAAACTAAAACCTAATTTAGAAATCGATGCAAAAACCGAATCTGAACCTAACCCCAAACCTAGAATAATTGTAAAAGACTTAGTACCTAGATAATTAGGCATATTAAACCTTAAACAAAACCTAACAATAAGCGTTATAAGATAAAACGAACCTATAATAGTTATATGAAAAGCTGAAACTACATTTGTGTTATAGGGATGATCGGCGATGGCCTGTGCAAATCGGACCTCGAGTGAGTGAGCGAGGAGTCGAGGTAAATGGGATTAATACAATGTTGTATTTTGGAGGCTTAAGATTATGTTTGGTTGTGCTTGTTAGATAGTTGAATGTGTGCATGTGCTTGATTATGGATGATACTATGATTCTGTTTGTTGTTTTAGCATATATTGTACGATTTGTATGAAATGATTGATCACCCTAAACTGGACTTAATCAAATATACAACCAGTAATCATAATCGGACATGTATGGCAACCCGTTAGGGGAACTTAGGACTCTCCGGCCAAATACCGACCCCTTTGAAAAGGATAGTGCAGGATTGTAAAATGGTCCCTTCTTCATCCTTAGTTAAACTAAGTGACAGGAGAGGAGGTCGCGGTGAGGGTGAAGACAATGGTTCGAAGGTAGTCGCGGGAGGAGCAAGGTCTCCATTACATAAGCTTGAGTTTGGTCATGAGCTGTTGCATTAATGGCAACTCCTCAACCTGGATTAGAGGGGGCGCAATTTCTCTAATCTCATGACGAGCCGAACAATGTCGTGCGATGGCATTTGCTTGCACATGCATTGCACCTAATGAGTTGATTGAAAACCTTGTTGTGTTTTTGGTATAGTTTTAAGTCCTCCATCCTAACTTACTGAGCTGTGGTTGCTCACATCCTTATAGACGTCGTGCAGGTGCTGGCTAAGAAGCGGCAAACAACTACTCTAAAGCTAGCAACTACTGGATCCTAGGGAGTGAGGAAAAACCTTGAAGAACAAATATATATTTTAAGGTCTAAGTTTTTATTTTAGAATTAGTTTTCATTTTTGAATAATGTAATAACTAGGAAATATATTACGGAGAAATATTGTAAACTCTAATTGTAATAACTGAATTATAGTGTATATATAAAGATTTCCTCACTTTCTTAGGTAAATGATTTATTTAAATTACAAACTGTTTACTTCAAAGCGGGTTAGTCGTGGACGCCTTGTGTAGATCAGATCTAAGATAGCGGTTGTAAAACCAACTTTTATCTTATGACGGTTTACACGGCGGGGCTATTACGACTCTATCGCTTCGGGGCGTGACAGTAACTTAATAAACTCAAAGATAGGGCTATTTTATAAGACAAATTACTTACTTTCTCCAATTCTTTAAATGGATTAATATACCAAAAACTTAATTTCCCTTTTGTTCTGAATCGTCTGAATCTCTTAAATGGACTTATTTTAACATAAACATGATCTCTAACTTCAAATTCAAATAGCCTTCTCTTCAAATTAACTCAACTCTTATAACGATCTTTTGTTTCTTTCATCCGTTATCATATAATCTCAACCTTTTCATTCATCTGATTAATCATATTGTCGAGCTCTATTTTGATTTTAATTTATATGAAGCTCAATCTACTTAATATAGGTTACTTGATATTAAATTAAGGAAAATTCATTTTTCTTCAAAAAAAATTTTAAATATTATTTTTCTAAAAATACTAAGAATTAATATGAAGTTGCCAACTAGCTAAGACTAGTAAAAAATAAATAAATTAGGGTTAATGGTTGAAAGAACCCTAATTAAGCTACTAGCCTACAAATTTTCTAATAAAAAATTTTTAAAAAAGATTTAACTAGAAAATAAATACTAGGCTCGGGAGTAACCTTTTAAGACTTGTAAGTTGCTCTCTAGAACACTAAAAAAGAAATTAATAAGCTTTTAATTTTTCTTATATTCCTAAGAAAATAAAAACAATAAACAATGAAAAGAATACAAGAAAAATGATTTTTTATTAAAAAATTTCTAAAACAATATTTTTTGTTTTTACATTTGCCTTAGAGGTATCTATGTATCTACTAAAGGGAATCAAATTAACATAGTATAGAAATTTTAGGAAACTTTAGTGAAAAGGATATTGGTGTTAGTGCCATCACCTGGGGCGCTGTTTTGTTCGTGGTCGATGAATGGTAGACGGCAGTGGTGTTAGGAGGTCACGGCCGGGAGAGTTTTGAGTTGGCTCAAAGGGTGTGCCCTTGGTTTTTAGTGGTCCTTACTGTAGTGGTGTGGTTGATTTTGGTCGAATAGTGGCGCTTAGTGGTGGTTAACAAGGGGGTTGACGGTGGTGTTTAGAGAGAGTGGGCGGGGGTTGTGTCAGTTGCGGATGTGTTGTCGCATGCGTGTGTCTGTATTTAGGTCGCACGAGAGTGTAGGGTCATTGTCGCAGTAAGAGAGTGCACAAAAAGAGGGTGGTCACGGGCTGTTGTGGGTGTTCGGGTCGCGGCGTATGTGGACTGAGAGTGGTTCGTTATTGGGTGGTTGCGTGCGAGAAAGGGGTCTGGGTTTGGTGCGCGGTGGGTGTTCAGTCGGTGTCGAGAGAGTGGGTCGTCGGTTGGGTGTTTGCTGTCGCGGGGTGCGACTGTGATGAAGAAGGATGGGGATGGAGTCAGGTTGAGTCGAGGGAGAGTGCCAGTAGATGTTGGAGCAGAAAGATTGTGGGGGCGTCCGTTCGAGTGGGTCCTACGAAGTGGTTGAGGACGAAAGGTTAGAGGCTACTGTCCGCTGTCACGCGAAGACGATAGAGAGGGGATCCGGGTCGTAGTGGCGCTGCACTGTGCAGGTGTGGGTTTGCGTGAATATTGTGTGACGAATGAGGATTGTGCTGTGTGTTGATTCCGCTCCCGTCACTATTCCAAGCTTGGCTGAGCTTTCTTTACAACTTCTACAATCCAAATCTAAATTATTACCTCGGATTATCACGAATCACACATACCTAGGTTGAGGATGACCTTCACCATTATTTAATTTTACCAAATCTTCATCCAGTGAAGATTGACGCGAATCATTGTTAAATTTTTTTTTTTTTTTGTTTTTACCGGTGATTAGGAAAATTATGTCGAAAGTTATTAATGTTTGGAATAAATTCAAATAGATATTAATATTTTGAAAAAGTTAAATAAAGGATAAATATTTTGATGGGTAGTTAAAATGAAAGGCAATTAAAACACCATTAACTGAAGGGGTGATGTAGCCTGTTAAATGACATGTAAACATTGAGGTAGACCTATTTTAACACCTATATATGATACATTAGCTAATTAAAAAAAATTTAAAAAAAAGAGAGGAAAAAAGATATCGAAGATTTGACTTCTCGAAATCAATAGTCAATGAAATTAAAATACTAGACGAACAAAAAACACACCATGCCTCCATCACTCAAAAACCTTAATCTTAAAATTGAATACAAAACCCTAACATGAAGAAGCCATAATCATGGTGCAATTGATGCTACCAATGATCCCCTACCACAAACCTTAACCGAAACACTAATTAAAACCCAAAATAACACCATAAGTGTTAGGAGTTGCACATTCGGTTGGTATATTTCCACTTTCATTGATTGGTTTTTGGTTTAGTTTTGTTATGTTGTACGCAGTAGACATATATAGAAGATGGTGCACATGTAAGGGTTAGGGTTTGTTGTTCCGTTTTTTTGTGGTTGAATAAGGTGTGCTTTTCCTGTGATATTTTTATGACTAATGATTTTTTTTTTTTTTAATTCTCATCAAATACTGAACTAGTAGCATAATATTTGTATTTTCCTACTCACAACATGATTCAGTCGTGAGTTGTGCCCACTTTTGTATTGATAAATTTTTTTGTTCCTATATTCTATATCTTTTTCATTGCCTCCTTAATCATTTTTTTTTTCTTTTAGTTTACGAATGTTCATGTTTTTGTGTTTTCATTGCCTCCTTGTTCATGTTTCTCTCTCTCTCTCTCTAGTTAATGGCGTTTTCACTACTCCGTTACGAAGTCTTTCATTTTAACCACATCAAAACATTTATTTGTTATTTGACTTTTTCGAAACATTTGTATTCTATTTGAATTTACTCTTAAACATTAATGACCTCTAGTATAATTTTTAAATCAATGATTTAATAAGATTTCAACTAAATCCCAAAATAAATTCAAAAAATTTGATAAATTATATTGTGATAGTGGATTCTAGGAAGCTTTCCTTCCTTTCCCCTTTTATTTTCTTAGCCAAGAATAACACATGACCATAGGATGAAGGAAAAAAAATCTCCCTTAAGGCATGAGGGATTCAAACCCTTGACCTACTATGACTCTTACATATGCCTTACTAATTAAGCTAGCATCTATTCTCATTTGTAATTAAACTTTATTTAGACATACTTTACTAAACTCGACTTTATGTTAAACTTCTAGTCCCAAGTCCAACTAAACCTAATTTACTTTAATGACCTAGCTTATTTACATCGCTAAGAATATACATACTAAGGATTTTCAACATAATTTTTTAATTTAATAAATATTGAGTCTTATTTTAATTAGTGTAGATAAAATTTATTTTTAAATTGGACAAATATTCGCTTTACGAGCTCAAACATTTTAATGGACTATTCTTAAAAAGTGCTTTTCTAATGAAGCCCTTTAAAAGAAAAAAAAGATTTAGAATTTATTAAATTGCATTTACATGTTTCACTATTAGATGATCCAACCTTAAATGACTTAATGACTTGACTCAAACTCTTTTGATACTTTTTATTTTTCAAATTTTTAAACTTTTGCAATTTTTTTTGTATTTTTTTTTATAAACTTAGCCCAAAAATAAGAAAATAAAGAGGCAGAAATGGGTTATCTACACATATTAGGTCCAATCATTGCGTATTCTTCACTATCCTAATATAGTGATGATTTGCACTTCCTTCCATATAAAACTTCATAAAGGATCAACTATATAGTTGCATGATAACCATTATTATAGGTAAATTCTGTTAATAGCAAATACTTATCCTAACCACATCCAAAATCTAGTACACAAGCTCATAACATATCTTTTAGAGTTTGAATTGTCCACTTAGATTACCCATTTGTTTATGGATGATAAGCTATACCAACCTATAACTTTGTGCCCAAAGCTTTATGCAAACTTTCCCAAAATTTGAAGACAAATCGACTATCTCAATTAAGCAATGCTTTCAAGTATACTATGTAATCTTACTATCTCTTAAATATATATTTTTTCTAATTTCTCTATTGAATCTCTTGTTCAATAAGGTAAGAAATGTGCACACTTTGTTAGTCTATCATGACCACCCAAATTGAATCATGTCCTGTCTTAATCTTTAGAAGTGCCACCACGAAATTGTTAGTAATATGATCCCATTTCCATTTTAGCATTTCCAAAGGTTGTAACTAACCATTAGGCATTTGATTCTCTACCTTAACTTGTTGACAAATAGTACAATCTACTACGTATTGAGCAACGTCTCTTTTCATCTTGTTCCACCAGAACATAAATCTTAAATCATGATACATTTTATTTCCTCCTAAATCTATTATGTAACCAGTAATATGTGCTTTATCTAGTATTTCCCTTCATAAGTCAGGGTTCTATGGCAATACTGATTATTCCCTTAAATCTTAGTGTACCACCTTCATCAACTTTGAAATCAAAAACACTTTCTTTGCTTAAGTTTTCTTTTATTTCTTTTAGATTTTTATCCTCGTCCTATTATTGCTTAACTCTTTCCAATATAGTAGGTTCCACAACCAAATTCTTTAATTGGCTATTAGGTTTACACCAATCAAATCCAATCTCCATTTTCTCCAATTCCTGTACCAACTCATGTTGTGTAGTTAACAATAATGTAACTTGCTCATAGTTCTTACAACTTAACGCATTAGCTACGAGGTTAGCTTTTCTAAGATGATAATTTATATTCAATCACAATCCTTAATTAGCTCTAAATATAGCCTTTGTCTTAAATTCAACTCCTTCTAAGAGAAGAAATACTTCAAACTTTTGTGATCAATGTATATTTCACATTACCGTTTGTATAAGTAATGTCTCTAAAATTTTAAAACAAAAACCACAACTACCAATTCTAAATTGTGAGGTAGGTAATAACTTTCATGTGGCCTCAATTATCTTGATGTATAAGTAATAACTTTTCCATCTTACATCAATACATAACCTAATTCATTTCGAGAAGCATCACTATATACACTATATGATTTATCTGGATCAAGTAATATCAATACTAGTACCATAACAAGTCGCTTTTTTAGTTCTTGGAAACTTTGCTCACATTCTTTACTCTACTTTAATTTGATATCTTTCTAAGTCAATTGAGTCAATAGCCTTACAATTTTAGAAAAATCCTTTATAAACTAACTATATTACCTAACCATGCTTAGGAAACTTTGCACCTTTAAAACAATCGTCAGTTACTACCATTCCATTATTGCCTTAACCTTCTTAGGGTTTATAGAAACTCCTTTACCAGATATAATATGACCTAAAAAAAAAAATATCATCTAACCAAAAATCACATTTGCTTAGCTTGGCATATAACTTATTTTCTCTTAACTTTTGTAATACCAATCGAAAATGCTCTACATGCTCCTCCTTAGTTTTGAGTGAATCAGAATATGATTAATAAACACTACAAAAATTTGTCTAAATATGGCTAGTATATATGATTCATTAAGTCCATGAATATAGCTGGTGCATTAGTTAATTCAAAAGGTATCACTAAGAATTCATAATGACCATATCATGTCTAGAATGAAGCCTTAAGTACATCGTCCTACTTAACTCATAGTTAACGATACCTTGACCTTAAATCAATTCAAGAGAAAATAATTGCACTTTGCAGTTGATAAAAAAAATCATCAATGCAAGATAAGGGATATTTATTCTTAACAATAACCTTATTTATCTCCCTGTAATTTTTGCATAACCTCATAGTACCCTTTATCCAATAACTCTTGAAGTTGCTTTTTTAGCTCTCAAAGTTTCATAGGTGACATTCGATACAGAGCTTTAGAGATAAGCTCAATTCTAGGAACTAACTCAATGGTGAAGTCTAATTCTTGATGACCTAGGAAATCCTCTAGAAAAATAGTTAGAAACTCACATACTACAAGTATATTTGATACCTTTAGTGCCTCCTTCTTCCCCTCAATTGCAAATACCTAATAGAACTTCTAATCATTTCCTTCTACTTTTTCCCCCATTCATTTCATCACATATCTCAATAACATCTAACTTCAATGTACCTTTACCTACTTTTCCCTAGAACACCACTTCTCCATCATTTAGGGTAATTGTCTTTCTTCTACATTCCATATTTGCCTTATACTTAGACAATTAATCTATTCCCATAATCACATCATGGCCTTACAAATGTAACATTACAAGACTAATAAGATACTTTTTTATTCTAAATTTTAATTCACCATTATCTATAACTTTTCAAGAGGTTACTTTCTCTTTAATGGGTGTTCTAACTTTATAGATAAAGTTAATTTCAATCACATTAATTCCTTTCTCATCCACAAATTTTTTACTCATGAAAGAATGAGACATACTTATGTCAAATAATGTAAATGCAGATTGTCCATTTATAAGTATATCACCTGAAATATACTAATACTATGATTACTAACCAGTTTTCATTCACATATCATAGAATCTAAGTACCTTATTTTAACACTCACTTTAATTATTGCCAAAATAAGTAATTTGAATACATACCTATTACAATCCTTCATCAATTTCCTCTTCAACTCTCATAATTTTCCCAAAATCATCATGGTAAAACTCTTCCATCCAATTAGTGAAGTTTTTTTCATCATCATCTTCTATATCTTTTATAACAAAGACATAGGCAGGCGTAATTGTATTGCTAGTACCTTTAACCTTTCCAACTCCTTGCCAACATGTGGACAAGATCAAGAAAAGTGCTCGTTCTTGCCACATTTGTTACATGTTACTAATTTCATTCTCAAACATGTGCATACCACATGATTCTAATCTCCGCAAATGAAACACCTTTCCTTAAGCTAAGCACAATGTCTATGGAAATGATTTGCACCATACTTCCAACATTTGACATTCCAATCCTTATTATAGAAACTCAGGTCAGGTACCGATTGTGCAGGGCTATTAGCTAAAGTTGTTGGCTTCTTCCTTTCTTACCCCAAAACTACTAATTACTTCTGAATAAGATCTCTTAAATGAAGGGCATGATTGGAAACCCTTACTAATCTTTTGGTTCGATTGGGCTTCCATCCTCAAGCGGTTGTTTTCTAGTTGCTGTGCCTTATCCAACACTTCATTATAGGTAGTGAAACCATAGTCCTCTAACTTATAGTGCCTTATGGGATCAAACCCAGTGAGAAACAAACCTAGTGTATTGTGTAATCTCGATAAGAAGTAGGTACATATTGCTACAAGTGATTAAACTTAATTTCATGTTAGATAACATTCATGCTCCTTTTCTTAAGCTCAAACAAGTCCTGCACTATCTTAGTTTGGACACTTTGAGGAAAATACTCCTTCTTAAACTCCTCCTTAAACATTTTCCAAGTTATATTGTCTCCTAATCATCTTCAAGTCCCACTCGACTCGACCAACCAATTTTAACATAAATGTACCATATGCTAGATTTTAGGACTTTGAAATTCAAAACTTCTTTCAATTTAAGCTAGCTAGTTGTCAGCTAGTGCTAGTTTACCCATTTCACCCACCAAGTACCAAGTTGCCTTAATGAACTCAGAAAGCTTACCTACATCCTATGGCCTATCCACCCTTTGCTCGAGCTCTTGAGGCTTCTTGTTGCCCACATTACCACTAGTAACAAGGTATTGAATCAACCTTCACTATTGTCTTATCATTGTATCCATATGGGCAAGTAATTGTTCAATGGGAATAGCTTCTTATGGGGGTGGGGGTATCTCTTGTCTAGATTTCTCTCTTAGGTGTGATGTAGTTTGCAATGGAGGGTCCTGATTTCCCTCAAACTTTCTATTTTGACTTCCATTTCTAGTTTCAACTATTGCTTACTTAATATTTATAACTTATAAAACGTACACATATATCCATTCGTAAGTCATCCAATATCTCAATCTCATTTCTGTAAACATTTCACAGATTGCTAACTACCTATAACTTACACCTATATAAAATAATGATGGCATTCCATCCAACATAAATGATAAACATAACTTTTACTATTCACTTAGTATTTGCTTCACATCATTATATTTTCTTACAGACTCTAGAAAAACAAACTTTACAGACTCAAGGAACTTTTGATTGCATACCTAAGATTTACAACTTGAGCATACCACTATTTACATCAACTGTAAATACTCAATATTTACAACTGTACATTATAAATGATTTACCCGATTAGTCATTAGGATTTATTTGACCTAACTACATAGATTATTTACAACACCTGTACATGATTAAAAGTTGTAAAATATATTAAAATATTAGAAGTACATCAAAAGATCAAAATTTACATCAAGTCCAATAAAAAAATCTCATAGGATCAACTCTGAGGATCTAATAGAAACAAAGTCAACCATCCAAACTATTCATCATCTAAACTATCTATTGCTACCACTTGCTCAAAAGGAATCTATTCCATATGGCCTCCCATTATATTATCATCCTCTCCACTTACAAATTTAGAGCCCCGTGGTACTAACTCAGGACTGTCAGGAATTATAATTACTTCATACACTTTATAGTCATCAAACTCATCAACATCGTTATTAACTATTACCTCATGCGCTACATTCTCATTCAGTACAGGTTTAGCCTTTGGAATTGAGTCTTTGTAATAGTTGCTAAATTACTCTCTAAATTCACTCCTAACTGCTTACCTACACCATTTCTTACCATTTCATTCATCTCAGCATCAGCTATATCCAATATCACTACAACATGTATGTCCTCACTATGATCACCATTAATGTCCACTTCCTACTCCTCTTCTTCTAGTTCTTCTTCTTTAAGATCCTCCTATACTACCCTATGACCATTCTGTATACCTAGTTGAGCATCATCATAAGGTTCTATAGGTTATTGGCTTTCCTATGGTGGTTCGAATATTATAGGTTCAGGGTGAGTTCATTCTGTCCTAAAGGTATGTCTATACCTACTACAATTGATTCAAGAAAACACGGGAACCAATCAATAACTCCCTATGGATAACATCAATGGATGTAAGGTACGCTAGCTCAAATATGAGTAATATTAGTTAGATAATGTCTCTCTTCTTCTAATCTTGCTGGAAAGTACTTACCAGCAGCATTAAAGCCATATCCTTCCTCATCTAACCATCTTTGCTCAAAGCTGCTATCGTAATATACTTATTGTACTGAGGACCTAAGTTAGCCTCCATTAATATCCACCAATCTTGCTAAGTATAGCACATCCCATCAATAAATTTGTCAATAATCTCATCTACAGTTCTAAATATGTTCCAGTTGGCCATTTCTAACAATAATGTCTACATCTGGACTTAATACTCAATAGGAGACTCCTATCCATGCCATTTAAACCACAACCAACTAACAATCAATTCACCCTTACGACCCTCTAGTTAGATTTAAGATCAATTAACTTTTAGCACAACTGAGTATTATATTAACTTTTATAATACAATCTTTTACTATCCACTCTCACTGTATTCCTATGATATCTACTTTCTTTTGATTATGATGCTTCAAAGTGAGTTCACTAAAACGATGCTCTAATACCAATCAAGAGCTGTCACGCCCTAAAGCAGTAGAGTCGTAACAATTTTGCTGTATAAACTAACCTAAAATAGAAGGTGACTTCACAATCGTTATCATAGACCAATTTACACAAGGTGTTCACAACTAACTCGCCTTCAAGTAAATAGTTCATATAAATATACTCATATTCTATAAGAGGAAGTCTTAAAAACGGATATTAAAGTTATGATAGATTAGGATATACGTACATAATCTAAGAACTTAAGTTGAGATAATGAATTTACATAGTGTGTCTATAGAAGACCAAAAGATAAAAATAGAAGCTTCAAAAAGTCCATTAGGATCTTCTATTTAAGTCCTCACTCTCCAAAATCCAGCAGTAACTCACCTTGGGTAGTACGGATCGTCGGGAAGGGGATGATACATGGCTACTAATACTACACAAACCAAAGGGATGGGTCTAAACCT
This sequence comes from Lumnitzera littorea, assembly GCA_024138015.1. Classification (NCBI taxonomy): domain Eukaryota; kingdom Viridiplantae; phylum Streptophyta; class Magnoliopsida; order Myrtales; family Combretaceae; genus Lumnitzera; species Lumnitzera littorea. The sequence goes on from JAMXBB010000004.1 coordinate 12,218,150, forward strand.
TAAGATGGTCTAAAGTATAAATGGTAATTAAAGGTTAAATAGGGGTCCTTGTGCATTGATGGTAGATATGATGCGCTAACGCCTCATATGAGCTCAGATCACACTTGATATAACGTACAAGTGTGACCAAGGGCTACTCACTACTAATCTATGTACACAATGGACTAAATAAGAGTAATCAAGTGTAAGAAAAGGACACTTAGCTCAAGAAGGAAAGTATACTTGAAAATTCAGTGATATTCTAATTAACTGTTACAGCTATTACATGTTACAAGTATTTATATGGTCTAAGGGCAAGTTTTAGGTTTATATATTTTATCAAAAGGATTTGCACTAAGAAAGGAAACATACATAGTATACAGGGGCAAAGTTGTAAACAGATAAAAGAATATGCAGTTACAAGAAGGATAGTAAGGATGTTAGAAAATGGGATACGTGTTAATTGCCTATTCTATGGTCTCAATGATGCTGCTTATTGATCGGGATAGGTTTTAAGCAGATCAGGTCAAGGTCAAGTGCTTGGCACCTTAGTCGTTCTAGGATGAGGAAGGATTGGTCTAGTTGCTTTAGTTAGGTTTGCTTTGCTCTACCAAGTCTCTTCTACTTTGCCAATCTTCTTTGCTTAATCGGGTCAGCTCGCCAATGTTAGCTTAGCCTCGGCGATGTAACAAGTTAGCTCGTCAGTATGACAACTCAAACTTGGGGTATTTTAGCTTGACATTTGGTAGGAGTGTTGCTTATCTTAGTTTATGCTAGACAGTACTAGTAGCTCCTTCCTCTTCTACCCAAGAGATAATGCAGAGTTTAGAGATGCTTAAAAGGTACACCAGATCAACTTAGGCGAACAATTCTTCCTCAAGAGTGAGTTATCCTTCAACAGCATGGCATACTAAGGAAGCGAGGCCGCATGCTTGAGATCGTGTGATCAGCCCTTAATTCCTATCAACCCATCTAACTATTTGAGATTTGAGATCAAATATGGCTAAACTATACATTACTCATCTTTTGGGACATATGAATGGTGGTTGGCAATGTTAAAGGAGTTAAAGACTCCGTATTCTTCAAGTAAGTTAATCTTGTATGTGTTAGGATTGATCTTTTCAAGCACTTTAAATGGTCTATTGGCTTAGGGAGATAACTTACTCTTTCTCAAGCTCAAGAATCAATCTTTATTGAGGTGAATCCAAACTAAATCACCAGGCTGAAATTCTCTGTCCCTTCATCCTTTGCCTTGCCCCTTACGCTTAGTGGCAACTTGGCTCAATTGCCTTATGACACTTTGGTACATTACCTTAATGGCCCCAAATCTCTCTACAGCTAATTGATCCTTGTCCTAGCTTAGAAGGGGTACTTAGTCTAATGGGAGCTAAGGGTTGAATCCATAGGCGACTTTAAATGGGGATATGCCTGTGGTGCTATGCGTGGTTCTATTGTAAGCAAACTCAATGATAGGTAGGCATGCATCCCAATTAGTTAAGTTCTATTTGATAACAACTTTAAGTAGTGTTCTACATTCTTCTTTGACAGCTTAGTGAGTGGTGCTATGATAGTACTAAAGTTCTTTATAAATCGACAATAAAATGATGCCAGCGTATGGAAGCCTCTCATGTCAATTGAGCAGGTTGGCATAGGCCATTTGATAATCACTCTTATCTTCTCATCATTAACTCGTATACCGCCACTACTCACAAAAAATCCTAGAAAGATCATTTTAGGTCAGCATAAGTCACATTTCTTCGGATTGACATAAAGCTTCTAAACTTTGAGTTTTGAAAGATTGTTCGGAGGTGCTCACATTGAAGCTCTGAATTAGGACTATAGATAAGAATATCATCGAAGTACATCACAACAAACTTTCCAATGAATTCTCAGAGCACATGGTTTATTAGTCTCATGAATATACTAGGGGCATTTGATAAGCCGAATGGTATCATAAGCCATTCATACAATCCATAGCAAGTTTTAAACACGGTTTTCTACTCATCCCATTCTTGCATTCAGATCTGATGGTATTTGGATTTGAGATCAACCTTGGAGAATACTCTTGCTCAATCCAATTCATTGAGCATGTCATTAAGTGTAAACCCTATAAAGTTATCAGTTTAAACCCTAAAGTAGATTCATGTGCTCAAGATAATCTCACGAGTCGATAAGGTTAAGTAAGATGAAAATTGATTTAAATTATGAAATTAAATATATTATAGTAATAAAAACTCTAAAATTTTGATCGAAACCTAAATTGTATACGAAAACTCTAAACCCTATGTAAGTGTAAATACCCAAGATTGAACTCGAACTTAATAAAAACCCTAAAATAATAACTTTAAGCTTATAAAATGAATAAACATAATCTAATAATAATAAAACCCTAGTCGAATATAATTATCGACTAATACGTGTAATCGTGTGAAATTATTAATGAACACATCAAGATAACTCTTAAATATTATAAACATAATGGGTAATAATTTAATTAATAAATTCTATAAAGTTTCAAATAATATTTATTAATTATTATTTTATAATTTATATTTGGGAAATTTCTAATTTTTTCTTTCTTATTTTTCTTTCCCTTCTTCTTTTCTTTTTTTTTTTCCCTTTCTTTTTCCTTTTCCTTTTCTTCTCCAATTTTTTTCTCTTGTCACATTGAGCTTCCAGAAATTGGTTTTTGGCTGCCCATGTTTATTCTTATTTTCTTCATGTGTTTAATTAAGTGGAGGAAGGCAAGTTAAATGATAAGCCCCATTACATCAATTTAATGCTTTCTTATTATCTTTTCTTTTCTCCACCATATGGTTCTCATTTCTCCTTGACTGGTTCACTTTGCTCCTAGAATTGTTTTCTTTTGCTTTCAAAACAAAACTAAATTTATCACAAATGAAAACTCTACCAAAAATCCTCTATACTTCCCCCCTTCTATTTATTTCTTTTCCTCAACTTTCTTCTTGATTTTCAATAAATATAAGAGGAAGAAGAGGAAGCACTTGGAACAACCATATATTAAGGCATCAAAGAGAGAAATTTAGTAGCCTTCTTGTGTATGTATTTTGTTAAATTTCATGTACTTTATATCTATATGTATTTTGTAGAAATATTTGTATTTAAGGATGTTGTATCTTGTATTAAGACTAAGTATACTTGAAATGGGATTTTATGTACAATTAGTAATTCTTTATATTCATATGTTTATATATGTACAAATACTAAAGTATGTTCATGTATACAAACATGTTATAATAATTATACAATATGTAGTATAAAAGACTATGTGTATATATATATATATGTGTGTGTGTGTGTATAATATATGTATATTTATGTTGGTATAATTTTCATTACATATATATAAGTACAAACATGTCACCGAATATATGTGTATATATTTTTATATGTATAATGTACAAAAATACTAGTATATAGTATAGTATATGTATAATATGGTATATGTTCAATACATATATATGTGTATACAATAGTATTTATATTATGTATTTTCATTATATATATATATATACATGATGGTATATGCATATATATTTGTGTATGATAGTATATATATTAAGTATTTTCAATACATATATATATATATATATGTAAATATGGCTGTATATGTAAGTATGAATAAAATACAAAAATACAAGTATATATATTGTATATATATGTACATATGTATAGCATATGAAATATATTTAGAATCATATTATTATATTACAAAAGTATACATATATGTATAAAATACATATATGAATAGTATAATGTATATATCAATATACAGAAATACTTAAATAATACGTATGTAATATACTATAGTAATAAATTAATAAATAAAGCAAGAAAGTATATATATATATATATAAACATGTTCCGTGGGTTAAAAAATATAAAATAATTAATTTGAAAAATTAATAAAATATAATAGTAAATATAATTATATACACATTACATGAAAATAAAAAATAGCAAAAATATTGAAAATATGCAAATTTTGAAAATAACACGTGGTACCTATCCATTTTTCCACGTTAGAATATAATTAATTTTAATTAAAAAATCGTAATTAAAAAATAATAATAATATAATTAATTAATTAAAAATGATTAAAATAGTAAAAATGAATTAAATAAGCGTTAAACCTTAAAAATAGCAAAATGCATAAATTATGATAAAATGAACTAAAAAAATAAGAAAATTATAAAATAAAAGAATTAGATATTTATTAAATCATAAATATGTAAAGCAAAACCTAAAATTATATTTTATAATTATTTAAGTAGAAATAATGAATTTCATAATATTTTTACCTCATAGTACAACGTCCAAAATGGATCTCGTTACGAGAAAGTACATTTGAAAATAATAAAAATGAACTATAAGTTCATAAAAATTAAAATTAAATTGAAAAAGTTATACACGATTAACGAAAAAGCTCGAACTTAACCTTTCATATGAATAGATAGTTAGTTTAAGTAGTTAGTACTAAATAAATATATAGTTTAATTATTTAACTCAAACACTTATTATTTTCTTATCTCCTAAATGTTAGGTAATCTCAAGATCAAGACTGATTTGCTTATAGATTACAACAATCCCTAACATCACTATGGCTAAGTGAATACTTCTAATGGTTTCATACTTATTTGTGTGTGTAATTAGTGAAAATTTATTGATATTAATAATTGGATGTGTATGAGGTTAGGTTATGCATGTGTATGATATTGTTTATTAAATGTGAAATTACTTTAAAGTATGATAACTTATTGTTTGCTATATAGTGACCTCAATAGGAATTGATCTATCAGTGATTTTGATTGGTCACACAATAATTGGACTTAATGATATCAAACCTGAATTAACTAAATTAGACATGAATAATCATGCATTGCATATCTAATTCTGTTCGTCACATCATACGGAGGTAATGAGAGGCCATACGATGCTAATTATAAATTCTAATTATAATATTTTAATATGGTGTACGTGTACAATATGACCTTACCCTGACTCATAAGATTAATAGGTGTTAGAAGCGCCAACCACCAAGCTAAGAGTCGAGTCTAAAAGCCTCCGTTTAGGAGTGAGTGTATACTGCAGGGGCCTACTCACAATTATACCTAGAACTTAGTTTTTAACTAAAACAAAAAGAAAATTGATTTATTTGAATACGAAATGCAGAGTTTCGTAGTAAAGTAAGTTTTGGTATAATACTCGGATCTAACTGGTGCAGTGTAAACTCCAATCCTAACTTCGGAGGGCATTAAATCTAAGTTGCATGCAGTACTTGGTCACCTATATGTATTAGTTTGGCATTCTGTATGAGCATGCATTCATATATTTGAATTTAATTGTTGAATAACTTGTTTGTAGTATGGTTGAAGGATATCTCACTATGCTATTTAGTTCATACCCCCATAGATTACTTATACAAGGGGACCTATTTATTGATTTAGGCTACAGGATACCCGAGGTTAGTCGATCGCCTACTGGTTGGTGTGAGCATGAGATTAGAAATAAAAGTATATTTCTGCTACTGTAATTAGATATTGGAAACTTATTATGTGATACGATGTATTACTAGTTTATTACATAGTATGTTACAGACTTAGTATATATAATGTATAAATATGTGATATTTATAATTTGATACTCGTGTTATTATAACTGCATGATGATATTACTTATGCCTACATAACTTGTGGGTTAATAGTTGTAATAGGAGCATTGTATGTCACATAAAGGATTGTTGATTGGAAGGGTAACCAATCTACAGTTCTTTGTGCGATATACGGCTGTAGACACCTAATTTTTGCTCCTCTATAGTCTTAATTTTTATTTTTTTACAAAAAGGGTCCTAATTCAAAAAGATAATAAAAAAATAATAAAAATTAACAAATAATGAAAATACCAAAAAAATAAGAAAAGGAAAAATTATAAAAATTTTTATAGATTTTTAGGAAGTAGTTTATATTAGCAATAATTAGTTTTAGTTTTAGTTTACTTAAAAATTTTAGTTTAGGAAATCAGATAGTTTAAATATAATTTAATAGTAATGAATGTCAAGGTACAGGCCAACGGCCTAATAGATAAGTAGCGGAGTATTTAGGGTGGATTTAGTTGAAGGTCACGGGTTCGAATCTCAGCAGGCACCTATGTCTTTATTTTTCTGTCTTTACAGAAGCAAGATTTAAAATCGGATTCATATCTAATCAAATCGTATGAATATTAGTTAAATTAGATTTGAATTAAATTTGAATCTAATTTAATTAACGAATCAGATATAATTAGATATGATATGATATGATTTGGTTAGACTATATAAACACTTCACGCAGTCAGAAAAAAAAAAAACAGAACAGAAAAGAACAAGAGCCCCTGCAAAAACTAGCAACACGCCATAGCCCTTGTTGCGCTCCACGAACAGTACAACTCCAGCAAGTCCTTAATCGATCAATAAGTCCGTTGAATGTCGCCCTGTCGTCCATCCACTGTCGCAATTCCATGGTCCCATGTCTTGCAGCGAATAACAATAGGCACACATCACAGACACTTCACACATACTGTTTATCATCCTAACGATAGCAACAGCTCCAATTACGCACAGTCATCACACAACACAACGATTAGTCTTCACAGACTTCACAAATCTCCACATCCCGACAATGTGACTAAACCATAACCCACTACATTGCTACAGTTCGCCATATACTGTCCACACAGCATTGATCCACATACAGATCAGTCTCTAGCGCAGCGGATGGCAGACGAACAAAACAGCAGCGCAGCGGACAGCAGCGAACAAAATAGCAGCACAGCGGACGGCAGTGAAGATAGCAACGCAGCGGACAGCAGCGAAAACAACAGCGCAGTGGACATCAGCGAACAGAACAACAGCACAACGGACATTAGCGAACAAAACAGCAGCACAGTGGACATCAACGAACAGAACAGCGACACCAGATGGACAGCAACGACACCAGACGGGTAGCAACAACACCAAGCGGATAGCAACACCAAGCGAACAACAGTACGTTCTGTACAATAGCATCACAGCATACGATTCAGCACTGACTGTTATGTCTTCACGCTCGACGAACCAACACCAACACTTCACCGATTAGCCCAAGTCAGGTTCGATTTTGATTATTTTATTTTATTTATTTACTTGTCTCTTTATTTATCATTATAATTCCATTAGTTATTTAGTTAAGTTTATGACATAATAGGTAAATAGATATATGCGTATGTATTTATATGCTTAGGTATATTTTTAGCATTATGACTTTTGGATTTTCTCACTTAAAAAAATTTATTTTGTAAATAAATAAAAATAAAAAATAGAAATCTCGTTTTAAAAAATAGGACTTTTAGAGAGTTTTTATAAAATAAGAATAAAAGACTTAGTGAATTAAGGCTCTTTTAGAGTTTTCTTTGAAAAACTAAATTGTTAATAACGTGAACTCGGTCGGTTTTCAAAATTAAAATCAATCAACACATTAAAGATTTTTTTGAAAGAACTACGATCATCTGATCCCGGCTAGTGGATACGTAGGCACCTTCGAAGTAACGATAAAATTTGTAGAAACTTAGGTTCTTTTTTCTTTTGATTTTATTTATTTATTTATTTTTAAATATTGTGATTAGAAAAATAATCCTAATTTTGGTAAATAGATAGTGGTACTCGTTAGGGTTTAATAGGTTAGCTCCCGAATTCGGAACCCTTTGGTTCTTTATTTAAAATTGAAATCAAAGATCGGTAGTCAAATCGTAATCAATCCACCTAATTGATTACGGTTTCTTTTTCTTTTCCTGACTTCGGTCGGGTGGCGACTCTAAAAATTATTTTCAATAAAAAACCGGAATTTCTCAATTTCTTTATTCGAGGATTAATATTAAATGGGTTAGGGTTTAGTATTAATTGGGAAATGGGGAATTCAATAATAAATAGAAAACCGCAAAATTAGGCTCGACAACGACGCTTGCTACGACTAGGCCATCTTCGAGTCATGAAATTAAGCCTTGGTATAGGGTACCTGTTCTTAATGGTAATGCGATTGGCTGCTCAATTATCCATACACATTCTCTATGTCCTACCCTTCTTAGGTACTAATAGAGCTAGTATGGCACATAAGCTCAATGACTCTTGTACATACCCTTTCTTAATAAGCTCGTCTACCTCTCTTTGCAGCTTGGCAACTTGTTCAGGATTTAGTCTATAGGTAAGCTTGTTTAGAAGGTGGCTCCTAGCTATAAGTCTATCGCATGTTCAATGCCTCAGATGAGAGGTAAACCTTTTAGCAGTTCACTTGGAAACAAGTCGACAAACTTACTCAATAAGGTTTTCACTTCAGCAAGCAACAATTCATCTCTTAATTCTCTCATCTTAAGCAACCTTTTGACCAGCAAATAGGCCGGCTCCTCATGCTCCATTTCTCTCTTCAATTCAGCTTCGGTCATCACCAAAGCCTCCTTCTTTAGAACTCGACTAAATTGAGTTTGCATGCTTTTAACTTATTCAGCAGTCATAAGCTTAACTTTACCTTCTTACCTACTTGCCTTAAGGAAAATGTGTTCACCCTTCCATCATATATCACATTTCAATCAAACATCCATGGCCATCCAAGAAGAATATGTGATGCACTCATGGGTAACACATCATAGAACACTTTTGATGCATTCAATCGTATTAGCCATTGCCTTTCTCAAGCTGGTCATTAGCTCATCCTTTATAGGGATCATTTATGGCTCATCTATCTTTGTTTATGGCAGTCACTAGACTTGCCACCAAGTTAGTGAGTCTATCTAGTCGATCATCCATAGACTGAGGTGTGAAACTTTCTTATTGACTTTAGCCATTTCAAGCACCACTCTCTTTGATACAAATTGAAGTAAAGCAATAAACTTCAAACCGTAAATGGGTACTTATGTTCTGTGGAACTTAAGGAATAGCAAGAAAAAGATGGTTTTTGAATGTGAATGTGGATAGATATTACGTACTAAAACATAAACATAATCGGGGTTGAGCTCAAAATAAGGTTCAATATGACTTACGAACACTAAATCAATACTTAGGTTTTGAATGGCAGTTAGATACGAATCACTAACTCAATCAAATGAGGGGTTTACTATAAGCCCCTAAAATCGCAGTTAGGGCAACTATATCTAGATTTAGGGCCTTCGAGAAAAACTTATCCGATTAAGCCCAAATTTTACAACTATGATAGAAAAGTTAGATGAAGTGACTTAGTGAAGTTAAATTGCAAAAATAATAACCTAAATCCTGATTTTAGCTTTAGAAATATAATTATTTAATATAGCATAAAACTCATCAGAATTCCTAAAACTGAGTTTGGAATGTGACGAAGATTTAAAGATAAGTTAATTAGGTTATAAAATAAATAATATAGTACAATATACTATATGAGTATATACGTATTTTTATGAGTATATTCAGTATATATAAAAATTATACTTGTAAATTAATCTGAAATTACATAATTATATATAATATATGCTAGACTCATAAAAATAAATAGAAAATATATATCTTAAAAATAAAAAGATATGCTAGAAACATAATTATATGAGTATAATTACACATTATACATGACATATATATAGGATATATATACGTATATTAACAAATATACTAAATACTAATATAATTTATGTAAAATATCAATAATTGGCTTCAACATTAACAAAAACTTATCTAAATTGCTACCAAACAAATCTAGAAAAATAGGAATTCACTATGGTAACATTAGTAATAATTTTGGATGAGTCAAAAGCATAAATCCATCAGCAATGGACACCTCCTCCTTACTTGAACAAGGTATAAAAAGTGCAAAAAAAAAAAAAAAAAAAAAAGAAAAATCCGATGTGAAAAAGTATTGAAGGGGAGGGAAAAAGTAGGCCGACGTGACATTGACGTAGCGCTACGTTAGCCGTGCCAGTCAACCCCAACATGCCACGTGTCATTCGTGACACATGGCAGCTAACGTGGTATACTACGTGGATGCCACGTGGTGCCATGTCAGCAGGTCGTCAAATCTGATGATGCCACATGTCATGATATATGGCGTAGTCAAATCCTGATACGTGGCAGTCCCTAATGTGATTGAAAACAAAAAGTAAGAAAAAGGCCTCTCTACCTTTGCTAAGTTTCAAACCCAAGACCTTATGCTCAATGTTAATGTTATGTCCATATGCTTAACCGCCAGGTCGTTGGCTTGTGCCTTGTTCATATGTGCAATCAAATTGCACATATGGAGTAGGTCAGCTTGAGCTAAATTTAAATCAAAGCCTAAGTTCAAGGGCCCATCTTCTAAACCAAAATTAAAATCTATCTTAATAACATGTTATTTTCTAAAATCTTTTACTTGACTTTAATTTTTCTAATTTTTTGTAATTTTTTAAATTTCTAAATTTTTAAACTTTATTTTCTAACTTTTTATCTTTTTATGGTTTCTATTTGAAATTTCTTTTTTTTTTATGTTTTTTCTTATTATTGAAATTTTTTTTTGAATTTTTCTATGATCCTTATTTTTTCTAAATTTCTTAATTTTTTTAGGTTTTCTTTTAGTTCCCTATTTTTTGAACTTTTTATAATTTAGGGTCTACTGAGAAAAGAAAGAAAAATAATATTAAATATTAATAATAAATAAAAAACAAATAAAGGGGGCAAAAATTAGGTATCTACAGTATCGAAATTCTATGAGAGCTTACATAGATCATTGGGAACTAAATTGCAATTTAGTATGGCCTATCATCCTTAAATAGATGGATAGTTGGAAAGAATTATTTAAATACTTGAGGATATGTTGAGAGGTTGTATTTTGGATTTCAGTGGTGATTGTGAATAGTATTTACCATTGGTGAAGTTTGTTTATAACGATAGTCATCAAGCAATGATCCAAATAGCATCATATGAAGCTTTACACGAAAGAAAATGTTGATCACCATTATATTAAGAGAATGATGAATAGGCGATGATAGGACTTAATATGATTAAACAGATGAATAATAAAGTGAAGATAATACGATAGAGGATGAAAGCAGTACATGATCGATACAAAAGTTAGGCAAATTTGAAAGGAAATTTGTAGAGTTTGTGATAAGGATTTAAATGTTTTGGTACTATAGGAAAGCTAAGCTTTGACACATAGGACCTTTTGAGATCTTGAAAAGAATCGGAAATGTAACATACCGAATTGCTCTTTAACTAAGTTTAGCCAAATACCATGATGAGTTTCTTATGTCCATGTTACGAAAGTTCATGAAGAACCCAAATGCAATTATGTAGTTGAAACCAATGAACCTATCAAAGGATTATACAGTTGAAGAAAGGCCAATTAAGATCTTAGAGAACCAAATTCAAAAGTTAAGAAACTGAGAAGTTGTTATGTGAAAGTTTAGTGGGGTAGCAGCCCAAGAGTAGAATTGACTTGGGAATCAAAGATAGCAATGAGGAATCATTACTTGAGACTCTTAAAAGAAAAAAGGTAAGTAAGAGATTTTTATCAGAAAAACAAATAGTTATTATGCCTAAAATAGAAGTTTTAAGGATAAAACTTTCTTAAGGCAGATGGAAATGTGAGCCCCTAAAATCACATTTAAGATGACCGTATACAGATTTAGGACCTTCAAGAAAAACTTATCCAATTGAGCTAAAACTTTACAACTAAGATAGAAGTGTTAGTTGAAGTGACTTAGTGAAGTTAGATTGTAAAAATAATGAACTAAATTCTCAATTTTAGCCTTAGAAATGTGATTATTTAATATAGTGTAAAACTCATTAAAACTTCTAAAACCAAGCTCAGAATGCAACGATGACTTACAAATAAGCTAATTAGGCTATAAAAGAAAATAATATAGTACAATATGCTATATGAGTATATACGTATTTTTATGAGTATACTCAATATAATAATTATACCTGTAAATTAACCCAAAATTATGTAATTATATATAATATGTGCTAAACTCATAAAAATAAATGGAAAATATATATCTTAAAAATAAAATATATGCTAGAAACATAATTATATGAGTATAATTACACATTATACGTGACACATATATAGGATATATATACGTATATTAACAATATACTAAATACTAATATAATTAATGTAAAATATCAATAATTGGCTTTAAAATTAATCAAAACTTATCTAAATTGAAGCAAACAAATATGGAAAAATGGGAATCCATGGTAGCAGCATTAGCAACGATTTTGGAAGAGTCAAAAGCCTACATCCATTAACAATGGACACCTCCTACTTGCTTAAACAAGGTATAAAAAGTGCAAACCCATTTCTACAAATTGCTAGAGACCTCAAACCACTTCCATTTAGCATTCTGGAATTAGGGTAGTGATAGAAAAATTTTGGAAAAAATAGGAAAAAAATTATAAAAAAAGATCACCTTACTAAGTTTGCACGGTTCTTTGGCCATCCGATGTTTTGCTATTAAACACTTTAACCACCTAGCAGTCCACCCCTTACCTAGCTACTCCAACAACCACCTACCACCTAACGATCACCGGAGCTCCAATGAATAGGTGATTTAAATTTCTATATTATTTTTGCCTTATTTTTTAAAAATATTAAATTTATCTAAAAAATTATGAAAAAATTTATCTCTAAGTTATTTTAGATATACATTTATGTGGTATTTTTATTTTTGTAAAATTTTGAATATTTTATGTACTTGCTTAATTAAGTTACTATTTATCTGAATTTTGAAATGGAAAATAAATATACTAAATGATGTAGTTTCTAGTTCAAAATCTTTGTATAAAATACATATTACATATAATTAATTACTATGTAGCCTGATTTTTTATTCATTTATTTTAATAATTATTGTATTTTTTACCCTAAAATGGCTAAAAATAGGGCTAAATCATGAAATAAATAGATTTTCATAAATTAATTAATGAAATTGGTAATTATTGACCTCTACAAACTTGTAGTGATATTGGGGATTGTTATAAATTATTTCGTATAAAAATGATATTATTTGTGTAATTAATCATAATTTATGGGTAAAAATGTAATTATGAGAATATAAGTGATAAACCCAATAGCATGGAACCATATACTGATTGAATTATAGAAATTTTTAGGAGTTTATAGAAACTTTTGGGCAATTATTTGGTGATCCAAGCTATATATCACAAATTTTAGTAGTAAAATAGCCTAATTTACTAACTAAGGCACGTTTTCAGTAATAATAAGCTAAAATGTGATAAATATTAAAATAAACCTATACATATACATGCTGGTAAAATCTAATTAGAATGAATTGTTAAAAAATTTAGTGATAATTACATGACCTGGTTATGATATATACATATTAAGGGTAGATATTAGGGTTAGACAATACATATATTATTAAGCTATATTAGTAAATTTTATAAAATATAGTCCATTCACACAAAATGAATATAATATAATGATACTTATTATAGGAGCATATATGTATATTAGAAACCAAAAATATCCTTTAAAAGTCATCTCTCGAAATAGAACCTATAGTATGTATCATCAGGTTTGTAAAAATCTAATCACACTACTTTTACTAAAATTGGATAATCTTAGGTGATAGAACCTATATCTCTATGTGTATTATAATAACTTTATCATAATTGAAATGTAAATTGATTGATTAAAAGTATGTTTTGATACAATCGAAACGATATATTATAAGCTATAATTTAACTACGCATATTATCAATATGTAATAACTTAACTTAATTTATACATTAAAACTATATTTCATTATATAAGGAAACTAATAAAATACTTTAGATATATAAATATATATTTATATATATAATGGCTTAGTGAAATAAAAATAGATAGAATATTAACATTTTTGTAACTCCTACGAAAACTAAATTTGAGTTTTGTATATATATAGGGTCTCCCCATAAACAAAGCATTGATGGTATGAGTCTTCCATAGTAAGCATCAAGACAGATAAGTTGGGATCATGGCTTTACCGTGGGTCAATCTCTTCTTCTCCTCAACTCGATAGCTTTTTCAAGCTGTCGTTCATCATCAATAGATTCACTAGAGTTACTTCCATTGGTTGGTGCATGGTCTCTCCTTCCACCTCGACCATCATGTCGTCGGCCTCCAACTAACCCAGTCAGCTCTTGGATAAACTTAGTGGGACCTTGAATCTAAAATTCCAAGTTATCAACACGTCTCCTCGAGCTTCCACAAGGACTATCACCACTGACATTCACACTGTCTTCAAACATTGTTGATTCGTACAATAACTTTATTGAGGAATTTCAACAAACTTGTGATATACTCAACTTAACTTGATTCAGAACCATTGCTAAATAATTCCAAAAATACTACTACTAATAAGATACAACTAATATCGACCTAAAAACTACTACTACGTGATTTTTGCAGTTACCCATGATTGATAATCACTACTACAACACCACTAAAACGGATTACAACTTGAAACAACTACTAAAATCACTTTAATAATCTAGTACAAAGAACACAATATTATAACTACTACGAACATAGGAACAATACACTACACTACAGAACGACAATTAATAGAGATGTTCAAATAACAAATCAAACCTTAAAGAATTTTATCACATGTGCCTCCCCAAAGCTTTGATACCAAGATGATATGATTCTAGAGTAATGTAGCAGACTTCGAATCGTGAATGGGTATTCGGGTTCTTTAGAACTCAAGGAATAGCAAGAAAAAGAGGGTTTTTTTTTTTAATGTGAATGTGGATGGATATCACTCACCAAAGCATAAATACAATTGGGGTTGAGCTTTAAATAGGGATCAATACAACTCACAAACATTAAATTAACATTCGGGAAATATTACTAACAACCACCTTTTGTTGTTTTAACATCTGCAATCCCACTGGATACCTTAATGTTGTGCTCATCTTCACCCATATTCTGTACACCTTCAATCAAGTTTACAAGATCATTGTATTCTATTTTCTCCTCTATAACTAACTTTGTGTTAGGCCAAAAAACAGCATAAAAAATAAATTTTGTAGAGTATGTAAATGCTTTCATGAAGTCAACAATAAACAATCATCTCTTTGGTACGGCCGTAAGAGTGATTAAAAGTTGATCCCACATTAAGGTAAGGAACGGAAGTTTCATCACATTGCCAAGAAAAACCGACATAAATGAAGTGTTACATGGGTCATGACGTGTATCTTCTTTGTCATTAACCATGTATACAAATGCAAGTAAAAAGAGCATGTATTACTCATTCAGTATTCACAGCAAGAATAATGATAAAAGTCAAGTAGAGACATGAAGCAAGAGAAATGTCAAATGAAAAAGACTAAAGCAAGGTCACTAGTATTGCTTTAGGAGGAGGCAACTATAAAACCTATTAACTAAGAGAAAGATTTATATACCATGATACTCCATAGAAAAATGCATAAATTGTTAGCTATCAAAATTTATGTTCAACTTGGCAATAGAGTCAGTAGTTAAATACAAAAACATCATACATAAGAAAGCAAATACATGTTTGAAACCCCTTTTGTTAGGTTAAATATGATCGAAAATCTTAGTTACTCAAAGCATTGATTTGACTAAATGAAAGTTCCTTCCAGTTCCTCTCGAAGCATGGCACTTTGGGTCTTGTTAGACAAGCAAATTGATAAAAAGGGGAAAGATAATAGCAAAATTAAAACCCTTAATTGATATTGATTAAAGTGGAGGGTTTGTTAGATGGAGCAATATAACATCAATAACTGAAGAAGCTAGTAGCAAACAATATATAAGACTTAAACCCTTAAGAATAGGCCCACAATTAAAATACAGAAAACATTTAAGGATGCAAGCAAGCGGGTCATTCGAGCTATCTATGGGTATGGATTCGAATGGAAGTAAGTAGGTAGTTAAATGTTCCAGCTAGGGTGAGATGTATGGAAGCCTTATAGTACTTGGTTAAACCTCCTGTAAGGTCAGCCTACAATTGCTACATTTGTGGATTGCTTGGCGTTAGTTTTCTCATGTAGTTCGAGCTATTCTTTGGCCTTGAGGCCTTAACTGTTTGATCCTTGGTCTGTTCGGCAACCAACCGAGTTGTTGCTAAGTTATCTTTCTGGTCTTACTCAACCTTTTGGAATTAGGTTGGCCTTGAATGAGGCAAGTCAACCTCAACTGGGAACAGGTTAGCCGTGGCTTGAGTTAGTTGTAGGTCGATTCCTATCATCAGTGCAGGGCTGCAAAAGAAGTCATCCTTGACTTTAAACAATAAGCACGAGCCAAGATGCTAAATAGGCTCCTCTTCCCTTTTCTCTTTACCATGAGCACCAAGCTGTTTTGGATCTCCTCAACACATAAAGGTCAAGCAATAACTCTTCCCATCCTTTTGGACTATATAACTATTGAAGAAGCCATCATGGATTATGCTCTAGTTGTATTCCCAAGGTCGACCAAGAATTAAATTTGTTGCATTCGTAGGCATCACATCAAAGTCAATTTCATCCTCGTACTATCTTGCCTTGAATGCCATCTGAGCTCTCTTATGCACATGGATTATACCTTTATCATTAAACCACCTCAATCCATAAGGTTAGGGATGCAGGTAGGTCGACAACTTCATCCTTATGATCATCTTGGTAGAAACAATGTTAGTACAACTATCTCCATCAATAATCAGGGAATGGGTTTTCCCATTCACTAGACATCAAATCTAGAATAAGTTCTCCTTATAACAATAATCTTTGATTTTAACTAGTCACTGAAATGTAGATTCTTTATTTGCACTTATTAGAACATTGATCTTTATTTGAATTTACCCTCAAATGTTGATACCCTTTAATGTAATTCTCCCTTTCAAGAAATGTCAAGAAAGACAAGCAACTTACTAAAGTGTTCGTGAAACTTTTAAATGATTCTATAGTGAATAATGTGTAAGAAGCTGAGCATGCATAGTATTTATGCTCTAACTTTAAAAGATATTGTCATGACCCTAAGGGGGGCCTAGTAGAATTACCTAAAATTTTCATATTACATATGCACCCATGATACGAAAACCACTTTATAAGTCAGAGATTGCAAGGCTCTAAATGGTTAGTTACTAATGTAAACCTTGCGAATTTAGCTAATTGTGAGTAGAATTGAACTTTAGTATTGTAGACAACTTCATAAGACGATAAGGCTAAGTAAGATAAATTTTTTTTATTAAATTGTGAAATTGAATATAGTATTGGTAATAAAAGCCCCAGAAACTCGATTGAAACTTAAATTATGTATAAAAACCCTAAATCTGTTCTAAGCGAAAACACCTAAAATCGAAAACGAAATCAAACTCGAACTTGACGAAAACTCTAAAACTATAACTTTAAACTTATAAAATGAATAAATATAACCTAATGGTAATGAAATCTTAGTCAATTGTAATTATTGATTAATACGTATAATCGCGTATAAATTTTAGCGAACGTGTTGAAATAACTCGTGAATATTATAAATATAACAAGTAACAATTAAATTAATAAATTTTCATAAAATTTTAATATTATTTTATAAATACTAAATATATATTTTTTTGTTTGGAAAAATTAAATATTTTTATTGTTAATTTTCTTTTTCCTCCTTTTCCTTTTCTTTTTTATTTTTTTTCTTTCCTTTTTCTTTCTCCTATTTTCCTTACATGCCACGTTGGTTTCTAGATTAAGTACAGCAGCCCATGTGCTATATTTTTTTTTTTTTTTTATCTTCAAGTGTTCAATTAAGAGGAAAAACAAAAAGAATAATGACATTGTCCCATCACCATTAAGATTATATCTTACTTAGGATTTGCTTTCCAATTGCTATTTAGTTAATCAATTGTTTACCCTTGCCATAGCTTTTCATGTTTGGAAACTTGTCAAGCCAAATACACAAAAGTCTACAAATTGTTTTCCCATTTGTATCGCAAGCTTTCCTCTTTTCTTTCCTTCAATTTGCTAGAAAAATTTCAAAGACAATAAAAAAAAAAAAAAAAGGAGAAGAAGCTAGAGACTCCATCCAAGGATATTACACAAGTATGGTATTTAATTTGTATAACATATATATTTTATAATAATTATTTATATACATTCTTATACATACATGTATTCTAGAATTTTTATATATTTTTAGTATTTTGTTGTGTTTGTATACCCATATATGTCTATATACATGTAATTTAGATTTTACAAATTTTGTATAAGAACTTATGTATATGTACATGTATGTATGTGCAAATTAATAATATACATATAGTATGTATTTTTCTTACTTATGTACTTATATCCTTATGTATGCATGAATATGTATATATATACCTAGTATTTTTTTTTTTATCATATGGTATGTATATGTATGCATGTATAGTATGGATATGTATATGTACTTAGTATTTTATTATATTGTGTACTATATGTATATTTCGGTTTACCTAATTTCTTATTCCATGTACACAAAAATATTATTTAGCCGATATATATATATATATATATATATATATGCATATGTAATTACAAAATATAAATACTACTATAATATAGTATAACTATATTAAAGGATATATATATATATATATATGGTATGCATAAGCACATACCGTTGTGTATTTATACTATATTTTTATTTTATAAATTTTGTATATATATATGTGTACTAGACGTGATGAATAAGTGTATGTATATTTATATATAATATCACTTATATTAAGTACTTTAGTATATATATGTATGTATATAAAGTACAATCACATGTATATATATACTCATACATATAACATATAATATATATTTAAGTTTAGGATATTTTAGTATATAAGTATATTATACATATAAACATACATATATGAATAATATTGTATATGTAGAAATACAAGTATATTTGAATAGTACATACATAATATACTATAATATTAATTTAATAAATAAAGTAATTTAATAAATATGACTATATATATGTGTGTGTGTACCATAACTTTGAAGAAATTATAATAAATAACTAATTTAGAAAATTTAGTAAAATATAGTAATAAATATTAATATATGTATTTATGACGTAAAATACAAAAAAATAAGAGAATGCGGAAAATGTACAAAAGTGACACGTGGCATTCTCTTATGTTGTCATGTCATCACTTAGTTAAATTAATTAAATTTCGTAATTAAAAATAATAATAAATTAATAAATTAATTAGAAAATTAATAAAGTATAAAAATTTGAATTAATAAATCTTAAACCTAAAAATTAGAAAAAAATGTGTAATTATAGTAAAATAACTTAAAAATAAGAAAATTACAAAATATAAGATTTAAATATTTATTAAATCATAATTATACTAAGAAAAGCTTAAAATAATATTTTCTAACTATTTAAGTCAAAATAATGAATTTCTTAACATATTTATATCATGTCAAAACTATGGGTCACAACATTGAAAATAGATCCCACTAGGAGAAAGTACGTCTAAAAATGATAAAAATGGATTATAAGTTTATAAAATTCAGAGTTAAATTGAAAAAGTTATATGCAATTAACGAAAAAGTGTGAACCTAGCATATCATAAGAATAAATAACTAAATTAAGTAGTTAATATCAATTATATGAATAGCTTAGTTATTTCACTTAGATATTCGTTACCTTTCATATTCCCTAAATGTCAGGTGATCCTTATACAGATATTGACTTACCAAGTGGATTATTACAACTGTTAATAAACTCAATGATCATGTGAGTACTCCCGATAACTGTATACTTGTTTTGTGCTTGTAATTAGTGCACTTAAAGTAAATATGAATAATTTGATGCATGGGGGTTCGAGTTATGCATGCACTTGAATATTAGTTGTGTGTTGTGTAAATTATTGTGAAATATAATAGTTGAATAACTGGCTGCTTGATTTGTTGCTGCATAATTAAATGGTTTGTTAATATTGGTTGATCGTCTCATAAATTGACTTAATCATATTTGACTTAACCAAAATTAAATGGATCATACATAAACACAAATATTGCATATAATGTTTCGGCCGTCACTTCACGCTCTTTGTAATGAAGAGCCTTAGAGAGATGGATTCTCACATAATTTGATTGGTATAGTACAGGAGTATTAGTATAATAAAACCCTACCCTTGACTTGCGGGTTTACTTGGTGCCGGAGACGCTAACCATGGGTAGTTGGGGGTTGTGTCTAAAGACCACCGTTGGAAGGTGTGAGTGTGGACTATGAGGGCTACCTTACCGCTAGACTTAGGATTTAGTTTATTACTAGATTTCTTTGAAATGAAAACGTATTATGTAAAATAAGGAATTTAAATTTATGGTTAAAAACCCCAAGTGCTAGAACATGATTGTGATTGGTGCCGATGTATCTCCAACCCTTACTTTGGAGGGTATTAAATCCAATGTTATATGCAATACCGGTCAATTGCAAAGATATTGTTTAGCATACTACTTGTTTATGCATTTATATGTTTGGTAATAAATTGTTTGATAACTTGCTTATTGGTATAGTACGAGAGATATCTCACTAAACTCTTATAGCTTACTCCCTAATAATTTTCTCTTATAGGTTGTGAGATAATCGAGCATAGGTTAAGAGTTAAGTATTGAGTACTAGTGTCGAGATACATAGAAGTTAGAATCTGGAGATAGATTGTATATTTGGTTTGAATTATTGCATATAATAATTAATAATATATTTAGATTTTATGACTTTCATAAGTTTAAGTTTTAGAACTTTACTACCTTATCTTAGCAATTGGAAAGGGATACTGATTCTTTATAGTTCTGGTAAATTGTGAAATATCGGATATCCATAGTCACTTAGATGTTATAGTAAATTAATTGAAATAAAAAATCAAAAACTTTAGTGACTAATTGTTTAGAGTTTAACAATATCTGATTTACAAGACAGTTTTCGTATTATAGGTGTACACGTAATATGGAAAATTTAAGCAATCTTACTAGCCCTCTTTAGGGTCATGACAACTAAGGTTTTCGATTTTTAATTAATTAATTAACTTACTATAAAATATATGTGACTATGAATATCTGATATTCCACAATTCATCAAAATCGTAAAAAATCAGTATCCCCTACTAAATACTAAGACAAGGTAAAACAAGTTGATAATTTACATGACAAACTATATTATACATAATCCTATTATATAAATATTTTCTACATAAATTATTTTTGTATCAACTATACACATTTCAATTAGCTCTGATATTATTAAAGCTATCTCTAATTTATACTCTACTCTCAAGATTATCCCAATCCCTACTTAAAGGAACCTGCAAAAGAAACTATAGGGGAATAAGTAAATCACGACTTAGTAAGTTTGTTCCTCACTACTATCTCTCAAACAAGTTATCAAACATTATTAGCACACATGCAATCTATCTATAAGCGAAATGAATGCATATATAGTGAATGTAAGTAAGACAACCATAGGAGTCTAATACTATGGAAGGCATAGATTTATGTCGTTTACACGTCAATTATCCTCTGTACTTACCCGTATAGAACACTTCACCTTAACCGCATGAGGTTGCTTAGAGACACCAATCCTTTAAACAATACTCGAGTATTACCTTAGCTAAGGAACATCAATCAATATAGGTAGACCCTAATTAAGGCCATCCACCGAACATATCTAAGGCCCTTCAAGCACCTAAAGCGAGTCCTCTCGCTATCAAAATATATCCAAGGCTCTACGGCTACAAATATATGAGTTCTCTCGCAATTAATTGGAGATACTATGCTAACTTTATCTTAATGATAAAATATCATTTACAAGCACTATAAGCCTTTATAAAAATTATACAGAATATGTTTAAGATTAGAAAAATGTTTTTTAAAAATACTTATTTCAAAAATCTACGAAACTAGCACTCCCTATCATTATACCAATTGAGCCATAAACATGCGATAAATATAACTAGTTATTTTAATCAGATATTTATATTTACTAGTTTAAGGAAGTGATCATACATATAATAGTACACAAAGCAATCAATCATTTAATAAACAATCAATATCAACCAGCAATCAACACACAGTATCAAGCAGTAAGCAAATAGTATATCATTAAAACTCACTCACTTGGGTTAATGCTCACTTTTCTGGCTTTTGGGATTTTCAGATCTCGATAATCGGGTACCTAAAAGATAATAAGACTCATAAGTATTTGACAAAAGTAAGGTTCCTCTATTAACTAAATATCTATTATTGTTTGCTTAATTTTCCATTATAGCCTAAGTATGGCATAAATATAGTTTAATTTAAATCTTTTACCTATTTTTCTTGATTTGTCTTAAATTTTTATTTACGTATAACTTTTTCATTTTAACTCTAATTTTTTATGAACTTATAATCGATTTTTATTGTTTTTGAATGTATTTTTATGTAGCGAGGTCTATTTCGGATGTTATAATCCACATTTTCCATTATAGTGTAAAAATATTATGAATTTTATTATTTGACTTAAATAATCATAAATTATTATTTTAATTTTTTCTTTATATATTTTTTATTTAATAAATATTTAATTTTTATTTTTATAATTTTCTTATTTTTAAGTCTATTTTATCACAATTTACTTATTTTTCCATTTTTAAAGTTTAATACTTATTTAATTCATTTTTGCTTCTTTAGTAATTTTCTAGTTAATTAATCGTTTTATTATTATTATTATTAAAAATTAATTAAATTATTATGAAATGTTGACGTGGCAGTATGAGAAAGTGCCACGAGTCATATTTATGAGTTGGCATATTTTTCAAACTTTTCTATTTTGGTACTTTCTGTAATATTTATATAATTATGTTTATTATTATATTTTATTAAATTTTGCAAATTAATCTATTTTTCTCTTTCTTTCGTACTCATGGCTTGCATAGTTATATATATATATATTATCTTACTTTATTTATTAATTTAGTATTATAGTATATTATACATATAATATTTATATGTGCTCGTATACTTATATATACTATACCCTTAACATATATATTTTTATACGTATACATATACTTATGTAATTAGCTTTCCTCACTTATGTATACATATATACTTATGTAATTAAGTAATATAACTCTAAATATATTATATGTGCTATACGGATATATATATACATTATGATACCTATACATATACTATACTAGTATTTCTGTACTTTATACATACACACATATATAATTTCGGCCACATATTATACATATACATATATATAGTGAAAATACCTAATATACATACAATTATATACACATATATACATATGTATATATACACAAATCCTTTTCTACTATATATTATATAATCAAATATAACATGTATGTACACATGAATATACCTAAGTATTTATACATATATGTACATATGAACATAAAGAAATACTAATTTTACACATAATTCCATTTAATGTACACTTACTCTTAATACAAGAAAGAATTACAAACATCAATTATAGTTACAAAATCCCTAAATACATATGTTTCAACAAAATACATATATACATAAAGTACATGAAATTTAATAAAATACATATACTAAAAGGCTACTTAAGTACTTCATTTGATGTCTTGATATATAGCTGTTTCAAGTGCTTTATCTTCTTCCTCTTATGTTTGTTGAGAATTAAGAAAAAAATTTGAGAAAAAGAGTTAATAGAAGAGGAAAATGAAAGGTCAATTTCTTGCGGAGTTTTTTATGAGTGTTAAATTGAGTTGGTCATTAAAGCAAAGACAAAGCAATTTGGTAGCAAATTGAACCGGCCAAGAAGAATATGATGAAACAAAAAAAAAAAACAAAAAAGATGATAAGAAGACATTTAATTGATGTGATGGTGGCTTATTATTTAACTTATCTTCATCCTCTTAATTAAAGACACGAAGAAAATAAACACACACATGGGTAGTTGAACCATATTTTGGAAGATAACGTGGCAAGTAAAAAAAAATTTTGGAGAAGAAAGGAAAAAGGAAAAAGAAAGAAAAAGGGAAAACTATAAAAAAAAATTACACTTTTCTAAATACAAAAATTATATATGTAATAATTATGAAAAAAAAAATTGAAATTTTATAAAATTTATCAATTTAATTGTTATCCGTTACGTTTATAATATTTAAGAGTTATCTGAACGTGTTTGTTAACAATTTCATGAGATTACACATATTAGTCGATGATTATATTTTTTTAGCATTTTAGTCCTTTCAGGGTACATTTATACATTTTATAAGTCTAAGATTATTGTTTTAAAGTTTTTGTCGAGTTCAAGTTTAATCTCGAGTATTTATGTATACACAAGATTTAGGGTTTTTTTGTACATGATTAAGGTTTTGATCGAAATTTTTAGGGTTTTCTATTACTTGTTTTATATTCAAATTTAAAATTTTAATTAGTTTTAAATTTATCGACTCCTTTGACTTAGGATAATTATCTATAATATTTAAATCGATTAGATATCTAAAAAGTTAAATTTGCGGGATTTACAACAAGAGAGAGAGAATATGGGAGGATTGGATAGAACAAAGCCAACGTATAATTTACCCTCTAAAACCAATAAGATCTTGATGCCTCGGGGATGAGTATGGGAGGGTTCAAGCCTCCATAGAGTGCAAAGTCAAGACGGGCAAATGAAATGCCAAGTCCGTTGAGGCTGGGGATATCTTTAGCTGCTACAGCGTGACATTTGATCTAAGTGGATTGTTGGTATCTCTAGGAACTACAGACCTCGAAAAAGGAAGTCTTCTGCTTTTGCCTTCTTTGGATCTTAGCAAAATTTTCCGTTCACAAAAACTGCATGGAAGAAGATATATTGACTCCCATTCTTGCAGCATGAAAAAGGACAAAGAAAATAATTACTATAAAAGAAAGATATGCTGATTGTTCGTCTACATTTACTTGTACCTCATGAAAAAAGAAAGAAAAGAGACATATAAATCTAGTTGGATAATAGTTGAGTATCTTGGTCTCTTATGATTCGATACTTTTTACTACTTAGTGCTTCTACTCTCATATAACTAAACTTATTAATTTACAAATAATAGATAAAATTGATTTTTAACTGCTATTATGGGTTTAATGAATGTTGAGATGATAAAGAGATTGTGTTTGGTATAGTTTAACAACGTATGCAAATGTTTTACTTTGGTCAATTGACCCTACTGTCTAATTAGACTAAGGGGTGTTTGTTTGCAAAATGGATCATTTCTATTTAATTTTTTTTAATTTTCCTCTATTTATCTATTTAAAATATTATTATGTATAATCAACAGTTGAGATAAAAAAAAAAAAAGATGATATCATTACGACATCATAGGACATTTCAAAAGTCAAGATGATATGAACTATTGATCTGTAAATTGAGAGAAAGTAAATGAAAGAGAATCCAAGTCCGTTAGTTTCATGAAATATGTTTTCTCAAATGTTTTTCAAACATTTACTGAATTAAGGAAAATTAAAGAAAAGTAAATGGAGAGAATCTAAGTCTATTTGTTTTATGAAATATGTTTTCTCATATTTATTTTCAAACATTTACTACTATCAAAATTTTATAAATGCAACATTCTATCGTATTAATCTCATGAGTTTGCAATTATTATTGACTTTAGTGTACTAAGAGGTTACCGTAATGGCATGCCTTCTCGAGCGCTAGTTAAAAACCACCGAATATACAAATGGAAAATAACATAGAAATCATTATCCTTATTTTTCAATGTATTATCTACATTGGTTAAGGACATCCTCCAATCAGTAGATAGTATTTTTACCTCCCAACATTTGTTGCAGCGAAAAGTGACTAATAAATTCATTTAAAAAAAATTAGTACGAAGATAAAAAATCTCTGAGAAAGAAACACAACCTCAGCATGAGACAAAACTAGCCTAATATTGGACTTTAACCAGCGCAAGAGTAGCAAGAGGCCATGTACCTCCATTCAAGGGATCATCAACTGTGACACGAATGTCCTGAAGAGGAGCCGGGTCATAAGCTAAGCAAATGGAACATGCAACAGCCAAAATGGCAAAGACTAGAAGGGACTTCATATTGTACCTAAAACCCAAAGGTCGTTACCGACTCTCTCTCTCTCTGATATGTTGGGCTTGTTGTTTGATTGTGTTCTTGCGAAACTTGTGAGCTATATATAGATGAAATGCTTGATTCATTGAACAGGAAACGCAAAAGTTTTTGTGTCTTCGTTGGTGTGAAATTGGTCTATTATATTGAGGACGAATCATTCTTCAACAACTCCAAAGACACATCTTCCTCTCTTGATTTTCATCTTCTACATAGATTTGACTTTTTTAATGTTTACATATTTTTAATAATTCCTTATTATTTACACTCTTGAATCGTTCAGGCACCTGGTCTCCCTACCTCAGAGTTAACAAATTTTCCTTGGTTTTCAGGATTATGTACTCAAGGATGATCTGCTGATCAACATTGACGACGAGAATGATACTAATTAATCTAAATGTGATCAAGTGGAAAGCTTTTCTAATCCATAATGTTTGGAAAATTCAATAATTTTGTTATTGTTCATTTCCAATTGTTCCAAAACATTAGAAAAGCTTGAATTATTAGGTCTGTTTTGTTAGAAGATGGGGTCTTCTGTGAGGTGATAAAACAATAAGATCTCGGTTATATCGTTACATTTAACATGTATTACACTTTTTGCATTTTAGTTGCACATATCACTATATGATTAGAGAGAATGCAGAAGATCGATATGGACATTGGGCAAAGGAAAATTTACCCTTTTTTAGGTATATGATGACTGCTCTAGCTTGATTACTTCCATTCCATTGCGTTGTCACTTTCTTTCCAAATGTATAGCTGACACCGTATTAAATACCGGAGCAAAGATACCAACTCTATTGAAAAGATTAATATTGCAGCTCGTCAGCATATCTGCGTGTATTATTTAACTTATCCGGACATTTTACATTTTTTCCTGAGCAATGACATATCTGACTGCCTTGTTATATATTTCCATGCATATGATATCAAATGCATTACACAGTGAAGGGTACTTAGCAATTCAATGCTTCATTCAGCAACTAAAATCAGAAAATTGGATTGGATTATAAGTAATCAGTAAATATAAACCCATATCAAATCTAATAATTTTAAACAATTCTATCATCCTAATAGATTCAAATTTCCTTATACATTTTGTCCTATTAAATTACGTAGTCTACATTGGACTTCAATCGAAGACCTAGGGTATAGATAACGGATTGTAATAATCAATAAATATAAAACCATACCGGATCTAACATAATTAAGTAAGATGCGCTTAATAGACTTCAATCAGAATTTGAACTCAACAAATATGGAACAATAGATATGAAACCATATCACATGTGGCAATGTTTAAGATTCCAGAGTCGATAGTTGTGGATCTCGAGTTTACTAGGCACTGTAAAATGCAATGTCGGTTATGATAAAGCACTACTTTAGCATCCAAAATGAGCAAAATTTTGAAGGAGGCCTCATTTGTGATATATGAACCCAAAGATTAGTTTATATCACAAAATGGGGTGAAACTGTGTCTACTAATATTTAAAAAAAAAATTGCATAACTATAAATTATATGAAAAAAATTACAAAAATACTAAATTTATATTGCATCTTTAAAATGTGATACTGATAACAATATGCATATATTTGAAAAATGCGATAATAACAAAGTACTATTAAGTCTAATCTTACTTATATTATATTTTAAAAATACAATACTAGTATTAGCAGATTATCATATTTCAAAAATGAGATATATGCTTGGTTTAACTTGAAAAAATTAGAGTGATATAGGCACTATAATATATTCATATTTAC
Organism: Lumnitzera littorea; assembly: GCA_024138015.1. Lineage (NCBI taxonomy): Eukaryota > Viridiplantae > Streptophyta > Magnoliopsida > Myrtales > Combretaceae > Lumnitzera > Lumnitzera littorea. The sequence continues at coordinate 12,246,009 of JAMXBB010000004.1, forward strand.
AAAATATGATATATTCATATTAGACCATTATTGCATTTGATAAATACAATATAGCCATAGTCAACGATAAATTAGATTATTTTTTCCAGTTACACTCAAACGACCATAACTTTTGATCTAAGAAAAATTTTTCTTATTATTATATGTTTTCGAGGACTGATAAATTAAGCTTTCTCAATTAATGCCTTTTTGGGCTTGAAAAATTCCCTTTAAGCCTATTACCAACCCCTTTTATTTTTAAGCGATATTTTAGGCTTATGTCACATCTTGAATTGTGACATTCTTAGAATTGCTTATGTTTTATCTTCAAAATGCAATATAGATTTAGTATTTTGGTAATTTTGATAATTTTTTTTTATGTAATTTGTATTTTTAAATTTTTTTAAAAATTTTAATGGTAAACAAATAGTTTTCTTTCACAAAATTTGGTCTGCAGTAAATAAATGATATTACAAACTAGAATTACTTAATTAAATGGAAAATAAATTGTTCTTTTCTGTCTTAATTGTTGGATTATTCTACAACTTTTTAATTTTGTGTCCCACTTCATTATAACGAGACAAGATTCATATTTAATCAATCATGCACTTTTTTAATATCGTGATGAAATTGGGACTGGTCCCCCTTTGTTAACATTAAAACAATAGAGAGAGAGAGAGAGAGAATATGGACAATTACATGATAGTTTCCAGTCAAGTCATCTAGAAGAAGGATTGGGTAAAAAGCATAAAGCTGTTGATGCCTGAAGGGTGAAGGCGACTTCCATTCATTATGTTTGCCCCGCATACCTTTACCTTGTTCAATACAGATGGGAGATTATTTGAAATTAAACCGGATTTTCTGTTATAATAATCCTTTTCATCACCTTGTTTCTACTCACCTCTATTATTTTCTTGTTTCTTGATTAAATTAAATTGACCGTGTGACCTTGCCGTCCGATTCAACTTTTTAATCGCAAGACTCCTTCAACATTCATCTATACCTGATATTGCCGAGACTCATATACCGATGTTAAAAAAGGGCTGTCGTAGCCACCTGGGACGTACCTAATGCATAACTCGTGAGTCGACGATATGGATGGTCGCCTTGGACGTGACACGAAACGGTTCAACGGATTCAGGTAGTGTACAATCAAAGGGATCATAATGCGAGACATAACGAGTCCTGTAACGCCCGATGTCAAATGTCGACTTATTTACAATGTCAAACGGTGCATGGACATGAGCATACAAACTGAAACTCTTCATTATTGTTAATCATCCATTCACAATGTCAAATATTGACTTACTTATTTGTTTACCTCTAATTACTTCTTTAAGCTATCATTTTTCATAAACAACTAGGAACTGCTCAATCTTCAATGCTAACAGAGACTCACACAGCATCATGCAAGCCATTAGAGTAGCAGCCCAAGAACAGTGGGCACGTCTAAAACGCTCAAAGAACGTTTTTCAGATAGACATTAAAAATCTTCACTGGGTTGCTCCAAGACAAGATTGAGTTTGCTTGCACACAGATGGCTCAGTCTTCCATGAATCAAATCAGGCAGCAATAGGAGGTGTTGCAAGAGATTCATCAAGAAGATGGCTGTTTGGTATTGCAAGGAAACTTGGAAATCTTGACATATTAACAACCGAACTTTGGGGTCTATTATGGGGTCTTTCCTTTTGCATTGATAAGGGGTTTCTAAAAGTCGAAATCCGACTTGATTCACAAACAGCAGCTTACTTATTAAATGAGAATGCTAATATGCAATTTGCCTTCTATCATGTTGTTGCTGCTTGTAGGGCAAGGCTATCCCATCTCCAGGAGTAGAAGATTGAAATTGTTCCAAGAAAACTGAACAAGGTGGCTGACGCATTAGCTAGATGGATCCAGGTCCTAGATTAAGATGAAGTTTTATTTCCTTTTCCTCCTATTTTTTGTTTATCCTTGCTTAGACAAGATGTTGCTTCTTTTGGCATATGTAAAAAGACAGAGGTTAATGTTGGCACCTGTTTTAATGCTGTGGCTTCTGTTATGCCACCTGCAGCATTTTGTACTGCCTACCCCAGTTGAGGGTTAGGCTTTATTTCTCTTACGTTTGATGAAATCTACTATTTCACCCGAAAAAAAAAATGATAATCAAATGGGCTAGTTTCATACCAAAACTGAAACCAATTTAGAATCGGCCATTGGGTAAGGACTCGAAAACAATCCAGCAAGGCCGAGTCTAGAGCCTTGGGTAACTTGGTGATTGCATGGGTCTTGGCAAGTTCGTTTGCTTGGACCTATGGAATTGGTGGAACCTTCGTAGTTGCATTGTTAACTTTTTTATTAAAAAAAAACAAGAAGAAAGAAAAGTGAAAACGCTTTTGTAATTTATTAAATGGTCTAGTTGTCATGACCTTAAGGGGGGCTTAATAGAATTGTTTAAAATTTCTATATCATGTGTGTATCCATGATACAAAAACCACTTGACAAATCAGAGATTATAAGACTCTAAATAATTAAATACTATGATTTTCGATTTTAATTAAATAGTTTGATATAAAATATAAGTGAATATGAATATTCGATAAACCACAGTTCATCAAAACCGTAGAGAATCGGTTTTCCCTACTAAATGTTAAGATAAAGTGAAACAACTTACTAATTTATAAGAAATACTACATAATCCAATCATATAAATATACTCTACATAAATTGTTTTTATACCACTATACACTTTTCAATCGACTCTAACATTGTTAATCTTATCTCTAGTTTATACTCTGCTCTCAAGCTTATCACAATCCCTACGTACAAGAAACTTGCAAAAGAAACTATAAAGGAATGAGCAAACCACAACTTAGTGAGTTCATTCTTTACCACTACGATCGAGCGAGTTAACAAACATTATTAGCACACATACAAACTATCTACATACTAATGAACGGAAGCGTGATGAATACAAGCAACACATTTATAAGAGTCAAGAATTATGGAAAGTGTAAATTTGTGTCGTCTATATGTCGATTTTTCCTCCATACTTACTCACATGGAGCACCTCATCTTAACCACATGAGGCTGCTTGGGGATATAGTCCCACTAGATGTTAGTCGACTATTACTCTAGTCCGAGAATTAACAATTAATATAGGTAGACCCTAACTAAGGTTGCTCACCTAACATATCAAAGGCCCCTCGGGTACAAATAGCGAGTCCATCTCACTATCAACAAATATCTAAGGCCCCACGGGCATAATTGTATGAGTCTTCTCATAAACAATTAGAGATGCCATGATAGCTTTGCTTTAATAATGAAAACATTATTTATGGGCTTTACGAGCTTTTTTAGAAATTATTTAAAAGTATATTTAAGATAAGAAAAATGTTTACCAAAAATACTTTTCTCAAAAATTTACAAAGCTAACACTCTCCATTAACGTATTAGTTAGATCATAGACATGCGACAAATATACCGGTTTCTTTAGTTGAATAATTACATTTACCAATTTAAGAAAGTAGTCATATGGATGATAACATATAAAGTAATCAACCATTCAACAAACAATCAATATCAATCAACAAGCAGCATACAAATAACAAATAGCGAGCAAATAGCAGATTATAAGAACTCCCTCACCTGAGTTATGCTCACTTTCCCGACCTTTGAGAATTCCTAGACTTGATAATCAAATACCTAAAAGATAAAAAAGCTTATAAGTGTTATGAAAAACTAGGTTTTTCTATTAACTAAATATTTATCATTATTTGTCTAGTTTCCCACTATAACCCAAGTATAGTGTAAATATAGTTTTACTTAAATAATTTACTTACTTTTCTCGATTATCTTAAATTTTCAATTGCGTATAAATTTTTATTCTAGTTTGGATTCTTATGAATTTATAGTTTATTTTGATCGTTTTCAAACTTATTTTTTTATAGTGAGATCTGTTTTAAACATTATAATCCGCAATTTTGATTGTGATATAAAAATATCATAAAGTTTATTATTTTAACTTAAAAAGTTATAAAATATCAATTTAAACTTTTTCATAGTATATTTATGATTTAATAATTACTTAGATTGTATAATTGATAATTTTCTTATTTTAAGCTTATTTTATTATAATTACTTATTTTTGAGATTTTAGAATTATTAATTCAATTTTTTTTCCACTTTATTATTTTTCTACTTAATTACTTATTTATTATTATTATTAATTTCTAAAATTACTTAATTTATACATATATGATGATGTAGTAGCACGCGAGGGTGCCACGTGTCATATTTGTGCATTTTCTTAAAATTTTCCATTGTTTTCCTATTTTACGGTATTCTTATATATGTATATATATACTTATTAACTTAATTTATTTATTAACTTAATATTATCGCATATTGTATATACTATTTACATATACTCGTATTTTTACGTATACATCACTATTCATATACATACATTTATACATATACTATACTTTATATAATAAATTATTCTAACCTTAGTTATACATTATGTACAAGTTTAATATATACGTATTTATACTTTATTTACATAAGTACATATACAATGTACTATATACGTATATATATACTAAAATACAAAATATTATTAATAATATGTATATATACAAATTCACGTTAGCTACATATATATATACAAATACATAAAAATTCATATACTTTGAAACTATTAAGTATAGATACATATATTATACATATACATGTATATACCTCATATAGTAATAATAATAATAATTACATATATATACATAATCATGCATATGTTCATAAATAGTTAAATAAAATACTAAATATATATATGTATATAAAAGAAATACCTAGTACATATACATATACTATACGTGTATACCTACATATATTAAATATATATATATATAATACACATGCATACATATGTACAAAATACATGTGTAGAAAAATACATATTATATGTATCACTATTTATACCTATATACACATGCTGTATATTAGACATAATAATACATATACCCATACCTACATACATATGTATATACATAAATAAAAAAAATACATAATACATATATAAATTTGTCTATTCATGTATACATATGTGTACATGTAAATAAATAAATAAACAAATACGTAGTATACATGTACATGATATATATATGTACAAAAATTAAATAAATACTTACCTAATTATTTTAGTAAAAATATTTGATTAATTTCCTTTAGCTTTCTTCTTCCAATTGCTTGGTTTGTTTTTTTTTTTTTTCCTTTTGTTCTTCTCAGTTTTGGTTTGTGTGTTTTTGCTTGTTTTGATTTTTTTTTTTTTTGCTCTTTAGTTGGTTTGCTCCTAGACTTCACAGCACAAGGAACCAAGCAGAAGATTGAAGTAAATAACAATAAGAACCAAGAAACAAACCCCACTTAGATTAGGCATTAATTGGGAAAGGATATTTACTTTATTAATTTATCCTTTTTCCATCAATTGGTTGACACTTGGATGACTTAATGGAGCACATGGGTAGCTGAAAAATTAGCTCAGAAATTCATGTGGAGAAAAGAAAAAATTGAGAAGATGAAAAGAGAAAAGAAAAAGAAAGAAAAAGGGAGGAAAAATAAAAATAAAAATAAATATATGTAATTTTTTTCCAATCATAAAAACAATAAAAATAAAATTTATAAATTAATTTTGAAATTTTATGAAAATTTATCGATTTTATTGATACCCGTTACAATTATAATTTTTACAAGTTATTTCGACGTTTTCATTAAAAGTTTTACGTGATTACGAGATTTAGTTGATAATTGTAATTGACGCCGATTATATTACTATTAAGTAATATTTATTCATTTTATAAACTTAAAGTAATAGTTTTAGGGTTTCGATTAAGTTCAGATTCGATTTTAAGTATTTGCGTGTATATCGGATTTAGAGTTTTTGTACGCGATTTAGGTTTCGATTAAAATTTTAGGTCTTTCATTACTTATAATATATTCAAATTTATAACTTAATAAAATTTTTATCTTACTTGACCTTATCAACTTTTAAAGTTATTTACAGTATTTAAGCTTAATTCTACATTTAAATGACTAAATTTGCAAGATTTACACTAGTGTAGTACAAATTTTGGACAAAAATGATATAGTGTTGCAATGCCTCAAACTCAAGACATCACAACCCACTATGTATCGCTACTACCTAATGACATGCTAAGACTCTAACTAATAATCTATAGTTTTTAAGAACACTTGAAAATTGGTTGCCAACATTAAATATATAGCTAATCTCTACATTGAGTATAAAGGGAATGACTCATAAGTAAGTCGTTGCAATCACTAATTATAGGTGTCATACCATAGCTGGAGTTTCATCTCTTAAGTAGAACCCATAACACTTATCAACAAGTATATCCAGATATCAATTCTAAAATGGTCAATTATCCTCATAACAGTAGTAGTAATTATCACTACCTTCATCTTAGTAGTAATAATAAAGATTGCCATTACTCATCATAGACGACTATCTCATTAAACTGACTTGCAGTTGTAATAACAAAAAAGAATAAGCGTGAAGCCAATACATAACACCTCACTCACATACATATGCCACATAATGAATAGTTCACATGGATTTAGTACAATAAGGAAAACAAATAACTAGCCTAATTATCTTAATTTAGGCCATTAAGCAACACTAAAATGCATATACCTACCTAGGAACTACCATCATTAATCTTAGTACTAAAACATTCCTAAATTGAAAACTACTGTCACCTTTAAGCCAAATACTTATAAATCTATCCTAAATCATTTTCATGTAGGATTTCACTAGGGACAACATCACATAAGGATCATTGGGGTGCCTCTAAGGATTTGCTACCTCTGATCCCTAAGACGAATTGCATACGAGTAGTAGTTAATTTATTAATAGCTAACTATATATTTAGTCTGTTTTAGTTTTTAGCCTAATAAGCGCATGTGATAAACACATGCCATGTACCTAAAGATGGGATTTCATTTTGATCACAACTATAAGCACTATTAGATTGTCCTATGTACTTAGAGCAAGAGAAATCGAGTTGTTAAAGAATAAGAAAAATACTAACCTTGGTGTTACTAACAATCTTTGTCTAAGCTCACCAACTTGTTAACTTAGGCTTACTTGTGTTAATAACAAGTTAAAATTGAAAGAAAATCAAGGAAAAGGGAATAAGAAGGTTTATTGGGAGAAACATAGGCATGACCATCACAGTTAGATTTACACCCGTACTTCCTAGTTGTAAACCCCTTGGCTTCTTAAAAACTCCACTTTATGCTCAACAAAAGCCAAAGAATTCTCATTCGAACTCATCACAGTTAGGAATATGCTCGTGTTCCTTGACCATGAACCCTTATGTTTACCACAAAAGTACATTAACTAATATAACTTGATTCTCCTTTAACAATCTCTTTAGCCCTCGATCATCATCTAACAACACCATCGCTACACACTATTTCGTCCACTATGATACCATTAGTACCGTTACAAAACCTCAACAAGCTTCCAATTGCAAAAGCAAAAAAAAAAAAAAAAAAAAAGAACCTTAAATAGCACAAACAAAAAGACTTTTTCATACATATATGTTCAACATTGGAAAATGCTCCTCAAATGTGTATAACAAGCCAAGAAACTACAATAAACCAACAAAGTCAGTTTCTTGATCAATAACCTATGTACAACCAAACTTAAACACCTAACCTTTAAGGATTTACTAGAAAATTTGCATAGAATGAATTCTGTCTTCACTCCTTTCACGATTCTTGTAGAAAAACACTATTTCCTAGAGGAAATAAGAGAACCTGACAAGGAAAGCTCTTGTTATAGAAAGGCAAACGAGAGAGAGAGAGAGAGAGAGATGAATGTAATTTTGTAAGAGAGGGAATGTAGGGAGATCTAGACCAAAGATTCCTTCACTTTAGAAATATTTCCCTAATTGCCACTTCTTTAAACTAGATTTATTACCTTAGTATTTTCTTTATTTTTCTAGATTATACACATGTGAAAGTAGTTTAAAAACTTTAGGTGTGTCTAAACAAATTTGGTAGTCTGGCCCAATTTATAGTCCCCGTGAACTAGAATTGATGGGCCCTATACTTAACTCAAAACTGGCCTTAGAGGTATTTTTTTTAGTTCCACTAATTTAGAAAAAGAAGAATTGCCAGTTTTTAACCTATCTAAGGTAGTACACTTTAGTCATCTCAAATATTTGTCATAGATTTTACCTCTTGTGCTTTCACCTCATACTACTAACTTAGGCTCTTCTATGTTTTCAAATATGAGCTCTAATACCATTTAGGTTGTTATTCTATAAGCCTTGAGGATATAGCTTTTGACTATTTATCCTTCCTAACAAGTTAATCATACAAATGCATAAAAGCCCAACAATGCTCATACTTCTTAATTTTGTTAAGATTAACCGATACTTGAAAAACGAAGGGTCCAAGGATAAGCAAATAGCTTAGTAGTAACCTAACAAACAAAACGCTTAAACTACGCTTATCCTACACATATTAGCATAATTATATGCACAAATTAAACACACTAGAAAGGAAATTCTAAGACATATTTTTAATTCTTATCCTAATTATTCGCACTTTAATAGGTATAGCTGCTCACATATGTTTGTCGACTTAAGTCGGCTATTTATAGCTAAGCCATGACTTCATATCATAACTACATTAGGCTATAGGAACATAGAGTTACTGTTATATCTAAGATTCCCAAACAATAGAAGCCACTAGTTAGTTAGTCCATAACTCCCATATCTCATATAAGCTTAACGCCTTTTTTTCTTGAGCCAAATCTGGGCCTTAACCTCTAATTTGCACTTTTCCTTCTCAACTTTCCAACATGCTAAGTTGCAGGTGTTGATTTTTTACAACTTACTTAATGAGCATCTTATGACTTATCCTTTATTCCAACCTTATTATTTCCTAAAAATTCTTTATTTATTTTAAAGGCCATTATGGATTGATCCATAGCCTATGTACCTTACCTAATATTAGGTGATTAACGTGTCACCTTACATAAATTAGTTGAGAATTAACAATTAACATGCATTATTAGCCAAGCAAAGCTCAATTTCATATTGCACACATAATCACATGAAATGAATGCTAACTATAAACATAGAGAAGACCAACATATATGACATCTAATACTTAATTATAGGTTCTAATTGACCATTTGATGGGAATCAAGTTATAGGACCCTTGACCCACAGCCGAGCCTGAAGATTAGAGAGGCTGGAATGATGAATCCTTATGTTCCAGCTAACCCTTGTCGAGGTCGAATACTTACTTGTTGACTCACCTCTAATGCAGTGCCACATGACAATCCTTTATTCTATGGTATGCTGAGTTGACAATTACTCCCTATTGCCAAGTCGATCAATCACTCGACATCATCCTTGTTGAGAAGCCAAGAGAGAGATTCCAAACTGAGTAAGCCATCCTTGCTTGAACAAGCTCATATGTTCGTACTTTTTGTTCACATCTCTTAATGATACCACCAATGCCGTATCGCCACGTGTACAGTATCACATGTAGAATCCGTAGCACCAATGACTATTTTCCTTATATATTCATTTTTGCCTTTTTGTAACATGTACATTGCCCCTTTAGGAAATGTCCTTTTTGTCTTTTCCTTTTTGGGCAAGTTACTCTAGTTTACGAGTATAAATACCCCCGTACTTGTAGTTATAAAGGGTAAATTATCTTCAATACACTTTTGAGTATTTTCTTCCTTGCGTAAACACTATTGTTTACTCTCAATATCACTCTTATTCTTTCCCTTAAGTAAGGTTAGGTGGCAAGTAACCTCATTAGACCAATTTGTGTATTATATTAAATTGTGTCGTAAATCCTCAGAAGTTCCATTGGTGCATCATATCCTTTGGAGCTATTCGTGGATTTTTGCTTACTGTTTTATTCATCATTAACACTCTTTTCATACTTTCCCCATTAATCCATTTCGAGCTTTCTGCATGCTCGGACCCATTTAGTAACCGGCCTTATTTGTTCTTAGTCACGGTTCACATCATCTTGGTATCAAAGTGAAGGTTTTGTAAGAGCTGTGGTTAGTTCTTCTTGAATTTTTTTTACTCTGTTTTGTATATGTGAACCAAAGCAAGTTACTATGTTCACTTGACTGCTGTGTTATTAACTATTCACTTTCTAAAGTGTTTTTTGAATTTTGAATTTGTGAGGAAAATGACAGACCCAAACATAAATGTTGATATTGGTGACGATAATAGAGTAGTCCACCATGGATAATAGTCTCAAGGAACTCCTAAAAGCATTGACGAGAGGCTCAATGAGGTAGCTAACCTCTTGATAGGTTTGACTCAAGCTGTACATGCACTGTCTTACGACCCATTAATCCATTTCGAGCTTTTTGCATGCTCGGACCCATCTAGTAACTGGCCTTATTTGTTCTTAGTCACGGTTCACATCATCTTGGTATCAGAGTGAAGGTTTTGTAAGAGCTGTGGTTAGTTCTTCTTGAATTTTGTTTTACTCTGTTTTGTGTATGTGAAACAAAGCAAGTTACTATGTTCAGTTGACTACTGTGTTATTAACTATTCACTTTCTAAAGTGTTTGTTTGAATTTTGAATTTGTAAGGAAAATGACAGACCCAAACATAAATGTTGATATTGGTGACGATAATAGAGTAGTCCACCATGGATGATAGTCTCAAGGAACTCCCAAAAGCATTGACGAGAGGCTCAATGAGGTAGCTAACCTCTTGATAGGTTTGACTCAAGCTGTACATGCACTGTCTTACCGACCCATTGAATTCGTACAAAACATTCTATAAGCTACTTAACCTATTAGAGGTCAGAACTTAGCTCAACTATTTTGAGGTGGAGGAGTTAGTGGATGAGTAAGGTGAAGAATAAACTTAAGAGAGCTTAGTGAAGAAGAAGAAGAGTATTTTGAAGAGGAGCACGTACGAGTCCTTAGAGCATCAAACCATATGAAGCTTCGAATTCCAAGTTTCATTGGATCTAGGAATGCTGACGAGTATCTAGATTAGGAAGAGAAGGTGAAGCATGTGTTTGATTACTATCAGTATGAGGATTACAAGAAAGTGAGGATTGTTGCTATTGAATTCTTCAGATATGCCACCATGTAGTGGAAGAATTTTCAAACCATGAGAAGAAGAGAGGGGTACATAGAGATTAATACTTGACCTGAGATGAAAAGAGTGCTCAAAAACATATTTGTGTAGGAAACATCTCTAAGATACTTTCACCTGACTTCAAGAGCTGAGACAAGCAGGCTAAATTGTTGATGAGTATGTTTAAGAATTCCAAATGCTTATGATACGATATGAAGTAGAGGAAACACCAGCCTAAATAGTCTCAAAGGAGACATTTAGGATGTTGCAGAGCTCTAAAGATTTGACACGATGGATGAAGCTATTAGGATTGCCTAGCGGGTAGAGAGGCAAAGAAGAAGTCGAGTAGTGACCAGAGTGCCAACTAGTTGATTCGAACAGGCAAGTCACTGGACTCTGCCAAGTATTGAGTCGAGTAGAAGGATAAATGTCAAAGCCAAATAGAAAAGTTGATTTAAAGATGTAGTGCCAACTCGAACGTTTGAGAAAGGGTAAGGGTCTGGCAGGAAGACCGGTTAGGTCAAATGCTTCAAGTGTTAAGGGTTTGGACATATGGCTGCTTAGTGCTCGAACCAAAGGACGACAATCATTAAGGGAGATATCCCGAAGTTAGACGTTGAGAGTATAAATGAGGAACCTAAGGAGGAGAAAGTTCTGGCCGAGAATGAGAATGTCGAGAAAGAGTTTATTGAGGAAGACATGTATGCTGATGACTTAGACCAGCTACTTATGGTTATCCGATGCACAATAAGCGTAAAACCCTCACGAAAGGAGGAATAGAGAGAAAACTTATTTCATATCACCTGCAAGGTGAGTGAATAGACATGCACTCTCATCGTAGACAGTAGGAGTTGCACTAATGTGGCGTCAGCCAACCTCATCTCAAAACTGAGGTTGCCAATTGTTGAACATCTGAAGCTGTATAAGTTGCACTGGTTGAGTGATAAGGGAGTATTATATGTCATTCAGCAAGTATTACTGCCAATCACTATTGGCAATTACTCTGACCAGATTTTCTACGACATATTGCTCATGTACGCTTCCCACGTATTGCTAGGAAGACCGTAGTTGTTTGATAAGAGAGTCATCCACGATGGTTATAGGAATACCTACATGTTTGAGAAGGATAATTGGAAGATCACGCTAAATCTAATGTTGTCGAGAGAAGTTCACAAGTTACAGAAGAAACTTGATTACGAATCGAAGAAGGCTTTGGTGATGAGTAAAGCCAAGTTGTGAGAGGCCATTAATGCCGATGAGCCGACCCTCCTTTTGGTCAGGCGATTATTGGAAATGAAGGAGCGGAATGATTTACCCTAAGAGGTGAGGGAATTGTTGGATGAATATACTGATCTATTTCCAGAATAGTAACTTGAAGGGTTACCCCTGACCCGAGGCATAGAGCACTATATTGACTTAGTGCCCAGTACCACACTATCGAATAAGCCAGCTTATCGCATGAACCCCGAACAGGCTTTTAAGCTTCAACGTCAAGTCAATGAGTTATTGGAAAGATGATACGTGAGAGAGAGTCTCAACCCTTGTATGGTGCCTACACTTCTAATGCCGAAAAAGGATAGAACCTGACGGATATGTGCTGACAGTTGAGCCGTAAACAAAATCACAATCAATTATAGGTATCCGATCCTGAAGCTAGAAGACATATTGGATGAATTGAACGGAGCCAAAATTTTTAGCAAGATTGATCTCAAGTCTAGCTACTATCAAATCCGCATGAGGCTAGGAGATGAGTAGAAGACTGTGTTCAAGACTTAACATGTACTTTATGAGTGGATGGTCATGCCCTTCAGCTTATTAAATACCCTAAGCACCTTCATGAGCCTTATGAAACATGTGCTGAGACATCTCATCGGGAAGTATGTCGTGGTGTACTTCGATAACATCCTAATCTATAATGCTGACATGCCGAGTCACTATGAACACATCAAAGCAGTCTTGGATATTCTTCGTTCCGAGAGATTATTCAGCAACCTAAAGAAATGTTACTTTTGCTAAGAAGAAGTGGTATTCTTGGGCTATATAGTCAGTGGAGAAGGGTTACGAGTCAATGATGAGAGGATTCAAGCAATTGTTAAATGGCACCCTTACTACTTATGCCTACGTGAGAAGTTTCCATGGATTAGCTTCGTTTTACTGAAGGTTCATCAAGAACTTCAGTATCGTCGCTACACCACTTACTGCATTAACAAAGAAAAACACCGACTTCCGATGGGGAGAAAGGGAGGAGAGAAGTTTTGCCGAGATAAAGAAGAAGTTGACCTTTACCTCGGTGTTAGTGTTCCTCGACTTTGACAAAATTTTTGAGCTAGAATGCAACACATCAGGCATTGGAATAGGTGCTGTTCTGATGCATAAAGGCTAACCAATTGCCTTCCATAACGAGAAGCTTCAAGGACCCTAGTTAAATTACTCCGTGTATGACAACGAGTTCTTGGCACTAATCTGAGCACTACAAGTGTGGCAGCACTATCTATTAGCGATAGAATTTGTCATATATACTAACCACGAGTCACTGTGGTACCTCTGAAGTCAGACCAAACTATCCAAGTGGCAAGTGAGATGATTATTTTCCTTACAGCCAAGTTCTTGCCTACTGTAGCTCGCCACGTGTACAGTATCATACGTAGAATTTGTAGTACCAATGATTATTTTCCTTATATTTTCCTTATATATTCATTTTTTCCCTTTTGTCACATGTACATTGCCCCTTTAGGAAATATCTTTTTTATCTTTTCCCTTTCAGGTAAGTTACCTTAGTTTGTAGGCATAAATACCCATGTAATTGTAGTTGTAAAGGGCAGATTATCTTCAATACACTTTTAAGTACTTTCTTCCTTGCGTAAATACTATTGTTTACTCTCGACATCACTCTTATCCTTTCCCTTAAATAAGGTTAGGTGGTGAGTAACCTCATTAGACCAATTCGTGTATCATATTGAATTGTGCCGTAAGTCCTCGGAAGTTCCATTGGTGCATCATATCCTCTGGAGCTGTTCGTAGATTTTTGCTCATTATTTCATTCATCATTAACACTCTTTTCGTACTTTTCCCATTGATCTATTTCGAGCTTTTTACAAGCTTGGACCCATCCAGCGACTGGCCTTGTCTGCTCTTAATCTTAGTTTACATCACCATTAGTCTCATCTCTAATGATCTAGAAGTAAACATGGACTTATAATTTAGTTGATCACTCTAACTCAATAGAACTTGGTTTTCCTCTTACCTAATTTGATCTATAAAATGTGGGTTCAATTGGTCATTTCAAACTTTTAACTATGGCTTCCATATTGATCAAAGTTCGTTCTTTTACATCTATGGATTTCTTTTTCCCACAATGTTAATCCATTATAAGCATATTCTTCTCTTTGGTTATCATTCAACACTTAGAACTGATTGATCTAATAAAGATCTCATATTTTATTTGTTTGGGAACCTACTTAAAGTAATACTTATTAAATCTAAAGTCTATCTTATTCTAAGAATTTACAAATGAAGTAAGCCATTATTAGATTTTTTTCAATCCCCATTTTAGATAAACTAACTCTTAAAACTTTAATCAAATTAGTTACATCAACTTAATTCATTATCTACTCTACTTGCCTTTAATCCCAAGAAAAATGATTGTAAGCCACTAAATTCGTATTTAGGGCAATCGAACCCAGATTTAGGGTCTTCGAGAAAAATTTATATGCTTGAGCTCAAACTTTATGATTACATTAGAAAAGTTAGTTGAAGTGAACTAATAAAGATTGATTTCGGAAATAATGACCAAAAATCCCAATTTTAACTTTAAAAGTGTGATTATTTAATTTAGTGTAAAAAGGATCAAAACCCTTAAAACCGGTTTTAAATGCGGTAAGGACTTAGAGATGAGTTAATTAGACTATAAAAGTAAATAATACAGTATAATATACTATATGAGTATACATGTATTTTTACGAGTATACTTGGTATATATAATAATTATACCCACAAATTAACTTGAAATTATATAATTATATATAATGAGTGACAAACTCATAAAGATAAGTAAGAAATATATCTTAAAAATAAACGATATGATCAAAACATAATTATATGAGTACAATGACACTTATATATGGTACATATATAAGATATATGCATGCATAATAACAAAATATACAAAATAATAGCATAATGTATATATAATACAAATAATTAAATAAAAAACTAAATAAAAGTTATCCGATTGTAGTAGAAAGGATGGAGAAAAATTTGGAAATAATGCAAATTGCCATGGCATCTTCTCAACAACAAATTATCATGAGTCAAAAGGTGATTAAACAAAAAATGGACACCTCCTAATTGAATTAAAAGGAGAAAAAAATCAAAGAAAATTATATGTGGCAATTCTAACTCTTATAAATAGCAAACTACATTAGAACTTCAATAGTTTAGCAAATTGAAACCTAAGATAAAGAGAGAAAAAATTTTGGAAAATAGAAATAGTTTAGAAAAAATTTACAAAAAACAGAGCACCCCATTAAGCTTGTATGGTCCCTTAGCCTTCCAATGACCTGTTGTGAAACCCTTCAGACCATCATTAGTCCACCCTATACCTACGTTTTCCAACAACCCTCACCACCCAACGACTGCTAGAGCTCTAATGAACAAGAAAGTCAAATTCCTGCCCTATTTTTTATTAAATTTTAAAAATTATCATATCCACCTAGAAAATCATGAAAATTTTTATTCTTAGGTTATTTTAGATATACTTTCATGTGATATTTTTATTTTTGTAAAATTTATAATATTTGATGTACTTACTTAAGAAAGTTATTATTTATCTAAATTTTGAGTTTTAAAATAAATATATCAAATGATGTAATTTCTAGCTCAAAATTTTTGTGTAAAATATATATGATATTTATTAATTTCTATGTAGTTATATTTTTAATTTAGATATTTTTGATATTTAATGTAATTTTTGGCCCTAAAAATATCTAGAAATAGGATGAATGATGAAATAAATAGGTTTTTATGAAATTAATTGATGGAAATGATAGGTATTGACTTTTGTTGAATTGTAACGATGTTAGGATATATGAAAAATAACTTTGTATAAAAAGGATAATATTTGGTTAATTAAATGTAATTTAGGGGTAAAAATATAATTATGAGTATATAGGAGATAAACCTAATAGCATGGAATCATGTATTGACTAAATTCCCCATGTTATTAGGAGTCTATAAAAAATTTTGGTGAATTATTTGGTGACCCGAGTTATTTATTATGAATTTATGTAGTAAAATAGCTTAAATTATGAACCGGGGCATATTTTTAGTAATAATAGGTTAAAATATGCTAAATATTAAAATAAAAACTATATATATACACACTAGTTAGATTTGGTAAAAATAAATTTTTAATATATTTAATGATAGTTTTACAATCGAGGTACAATATATACATTTTAGGGTTAGATAATACCCATATTATTAAGTTATATTAGCAAATTATATAAAATATATTTTAATTATATAAAATAAGTATAATATGATAATACTTATTATAGGTATGTATAAGTATATTAGAAATTCAAAATACCCTTTAAAAGCCATCTTTTGAAACAAAACCCATAATAAATATCGTTAGGAATGTACGAATCTAATGACACTACTTTTATTAAAATTAGAAAATCATAGGTAAATAACCTATATCTCGATAATATTACGAAAATTTACGTATTACGGTAACCTTATTATAATCAAATTGTAAACTAATTGATTAAAAGTATGTTTCGATATAATAAAAAATATATGCTTTACATAATAGAATAATTGCGGATATTATCAATATTTAATAATTTAACTTAACTTATATAATAAAACTATATTCTATTATTTAAAGAAAATAATAATATACTTTAGATATATAAATATATATTTATATATAACTAACTAAATTTGGGTTTTGTATATATATATATATAGGGTCTTCTAGTGAATAAGGCGTTGACGATACAAGTCTACCACAGTGAGCGTTAGGATAGGTAAGTTGGAGTCGTGGCTTTACCGCTTGTTAAGATATTGTTTTAAAGTATCTGAAGGTTTAAGAGTACTTCTAATTGTGGTTGTAAATTTTATGTAGATGCCATGTATGTGATTGATATTCCAATTGTGATAGGAGTTAAACTTTTTGGTGTGTTGCTCTATATGATTTCATAGCCTTATATTGTGTGAATTTGTTTGGTCACCCTTAAATAGAATTAAGAGTGATCTAATCATTAACTTAACTAAACATGTATAGCTACCATTAGGGGAACGATCAAAAGTGTCATACTAAGTAATGACTTTATTCAGTGAGGATAGCTGAAATAGTTCTTTTCTCATTCTTAATGGAACTAAGTGATAGGGGAGGAGGTTGCGGTAAGGGTAAGGGCTGTGGTTCAAACGTAGTTATGGGAGGAGGGTGTTCTCCATCACACAAGTTTAGGTTTGGTTTAATTTGATTTTGAGTTATAGAAAACTCCTCAATCTGAATTGAGGCGGATATAATTTCTCTAATCTCACAATAGATCGATTAACATTGTGCAATGTTTAATCTATTTAAAATAATTTCTCCAAAATGGGTTTCTTTATTTAACCCACAAACTTGTACAGGTTGGATTGAGCTAAGCAAATAAATTTTGACTCATTTATTAAGTTAGCCATAGTGGGTTAGCCTATATGATCTATGGGCTAAAGTGGACTTAGCTGGCTTAGTCCATTTAACTCACTTGTACAACTCATATGTAATAATACTTAAGCGAGCAGTACAAGGATTTTTGTTGACCTTAAAAGAAAGTTTTTACTAGAGGCATAAGTGAGGAAAATCTGCAGTTACTCAAGTCCAATTGAATGTTTAGTTGTGTTTACTACCTCCCGGTTGGTGCTATAAGAAATTTAATAATATAATTCTCTATATTTGTTAAAAGGAAAAAGAATTTCGTAGGTGATGAAGCCATGTGAAAAAGTAGTCATAAGTAACTAATGAAGTTACTAACATGTATTGAGTCATATATCGATGGAGAAATCACCTGAGCATCCATTGTCACGGTAAACACGAAACTTGAACTTTACACTCAGGAATTAATTCTGTCCAATATGTTGATTACTATTTTCTAATCGACACTGATTGAAAATTATAACGGTAGCACGTTAAAATTAATTTTCTCTTGCTGTGGGAATCATATCAAAAAGCAATTTTATATAACTGATAAATTTAATCCAATGTATATTCACATGATATACCATTTATTTCTCTTCTTCAACCGTTCTAGTTACCTTGTATTATTTATCCTTTGAAGGATCATTAGGAAAGAAGCATTATCAGCTTTATTCCACATGACCGCTCAAATTTTTTGTGGCTTTGAACTCCCCCCTAAAGGTTCCTTGCTCTCCATGCTCTCCATTTTAATAATTTGATGGTTTGGGAATTGGAATTGTTTAATCAAAGAATGGAGCGATAGACTGAACCACACATTGGTCCATGTTCAAGTATCACAGTACAGTAAAACAGCTTTTACTTAAAGTGAAATCTCTTTCATCCATGTGGGATAACAGAGTTCCAGCAAAAGCAGAGAGTGGAATGGTAAAGAAAGTGAATAATAATTTATTAGATTCCAAATACAATATGAATGTTGATGCTCAGAGATAGAGAAGTCAATTTCTCTGCAACTTTAATACAATAAATTCTTTTAAGAAATGAAATGTTTAATTATTGTTGTCATACCAAAACTGCTTTTGAAGATGATCAACGACCTTCTTGTCAACTTGGAACGCCTTTGCAAGCTAGAAATAAAGATCTCTAGGAAACTGTTCGTAGATTTTATTTAACCTTGTATCTTTGAGATCAACCATTTATACCCTAGGAAAATGTTTGTAGATTTTATTTTGCTATCTTGCCATTAGATAAAATAATAAGGTTACTAAAATCAAAATAAGATACATAAAATCAAGGATGCAAAGTTTGAAAGCACATTTTTCAATGTTTGGTAGCATGCATGCTCAATTTTGTTAAGTAATAAATATAATTAGTTATACCATATTTACAAGCTTAAACTTTTATATTAACTTATTATGGTATTAGTCTTTACATGGTATCATAGTAGGAGGTCTTGAAACTCACAAGTAAAGAAAAGTATTAAGTAATAGATGCAATAGTTTGTTCCATAAGTTCAAACTTTTAAATTAGCGGGTTGTGGCACCAGTCTTTTCAAATTTTAAAGATAAAGAGGATCAGTGTACATGAAGCAAAAATAAGCCTATATTTGCATACTTCATAGTATTGGATAAAAAGATATCATGTGTTGATATTGATTCTATAAGATAGTCACCAACATTTGAGGGGTTTATACACACCCGAAAGCACAAAAGAAGAACAGAAACATTATTTCATCAATTATATGATATCTAAAACGATGCAATCAAGAGCACACATACATCGACATTTTCATTTGCATTGGCATCGCCACCGAAGGGGAAGAAGCAATCGTCTAATAAAACAAGAACTCAGCTTTTTAATCCAAAGAATTACAGTTTAACTTCAGGCATTATTAAAAAGGCCTTTCAAATTTAAAGAGTTCAGAAATTTATTAAGCAATCTTCCGATGCAGCAAGTGTCTATCCAACCACATATTAAACGCATCGTATTGTGAAGTTTTACCTAAGGCTGGCCATGCCGGTAAAGATAAGGCAAATCACATAATACAAACAACAAAACAAGAAGAAACCTGTCCCCATTAAGTAGTATTCACGCCTTAATGGTATCTTTCTTTAAAGCAAATCCTCTGGATTTTATCCTTATTCCACTTTCTTGTGAATTCGCTTCTAATTTGTAACTCATTTAGAAGTTAGTAATTTTTCTTTGGAATTTATAATCTTACTGCAAAATTCTTATTTTTCTTTAATTCTCATAACTTCACTTCTATAAATAATGAGTAATTTGCAAATAACTCTCTAAACTTTAATTCGTTATAAAAATAGTCTTAAACTTTGAAATATTGCAAAAGATCCGTTTTTTGGACTCAATATCACCCTTATTACGTAACCTTTCTCTAGTCTATTCTCCCTCCAAGAAGATCACTCAACCTAATGAAGAGCACAAAGGCAATTCAATTGTGTATGGAGATATGGAATGACTCATAAAATGTGAAACAAGTCAATAAAGTCTATGGAGAAGCATATTATATAGATAAAATTTTGAAAATAAGAAAACCATAGAAATGTTAAGTACACAATACAATACATATGCGACTTGCCTAGGTTAAGACCTTATTTATTATGGATAAATTTTTTTCCTTTAGAAACTATAATCTTAGCGAGAATATAACCCTCCAAATTTATATTATGTCACAGCCTAAGAGACAAGTCGTGGTAGTTGTCGTATATTGTATAAAGAATTGTAGATTGATTTCCCTTTTCAATCGACAACCTTTCATGCAATATATAACGCTGCTGCTGCTGCTACTACTACAACTAACAACCTAGAGTTAGGTAGGTGTAAATAATATCATTATATATTTATGATAACAAGATTATTGTATTGAACATAACATTATATAAGTAATTATAGATAATAAGTCTATCATATGTCAGATTACAAACTGATAATACATTATATTACATAATAAGGTTTAGAGTCTAAGTACAATAGTATAAGTTCACTCTCATCACTAATCTTACACTTACATCAATCCACAGATGGTTTACTAACCTTAGGCATCCTACGGCTCAGCTTTACGAATAAATCAACCTACGCAAGTAAACTACAAGGGTATAAGTTAATTAGGTTAATAAGATGTTTCTCTCAACCATACAACAAATAAGTTATATAACAATTTAATTCAATAAAATGAATGCATGAACAATTAGTATGCCATACAAATACATGTAGGTGACCAAGTACTGCATGTAACTCAAATTTAACGCTCTCCGAAGTTAGGGTTAGAGATATATTGGCACCAATTAGATCTATGCATCATATTAGAACTTTATTAATAATGAAACTCCGCGTTTCATATTAAAAAATATAATAGTATATCTATTTCCATTTTTAGTCAAAACTCAGTTCTACGTATGATTGTGAGTAGGTTCATGTAACCTTCATTCACCCCTAAATGAAGGCTTCTAGACTCAACCCTTAGTCAGGCGGTTAATACTTCCAACGCCTAGTATTCTCGTAGGTTAAGGTAAGGTCATATTGCACGTATATACCATATGAAACACTATAATCATAAATAGTCAACTCATGTATGGCCTCTTGCTATCTTTGTGTGATGTGATAACTAGAATTAGTTATGCATTGCATAATTATGCATGTTTCAATTTCGTTTATTCAAGTCAGATAATATTAAGTTTTTTTATTCAATGATCAACAAAGTCACAGACAGATCAGTTCCTATTGAATTTACTATGCAACAAACATTGCATTATCATACTTTAAAGTAAATTCAATAATATTAAGTATTTTCATACACAAGCATAACCCAGTCCTACAAAACATTCAATTATTAAGAACAATTAATATTCATTATCTATGTACACAAGTAAGTACGGAATTATTAGGAATACTCACTCAACTATACTCAAAGTCAAGGGTCGTAATAATCGGCTGGTAAGTTAGTGTCGATATCATGATCACTTTGTAAGACCCACAACTAACTACTCGGAATTCCGATCAGTTAAAGAATCCGATCGAGTCTAAATTATATAATAAAGTTAGAAATATTAGTAAAAGAGATCTTGTAAGTTCAAATTTAGGAAAATAAGTAATAAAATAAAAGAATATAAAACTTCCAAATTTTAAGTATATAACTTGTTATTCATTGAAAATGTGTAAAATGCATTTCAATAACTAACGAATCGCTGAAGATAAATCATATGTATACTTAAAATCATAGAATGACCTAAATAATATTTAGGAATATGTATTTGTATTATATATAAATTTACATATAGGTAGAAATACACGTAATTACTTAAAATACGCAAAATGTGCTAAAATAATACTAAATAATTAAAGAAAATTCATAATTAATTAAGGAAAAATAAAGAAAAATTAGAAAAATAAGGAATGATCCAGATTTGGGTCGTGGCAACTGGGGAAAAGAAGAAAAAAATTCAACCAATTAAATTAGAACAACACAAAAGGTAAATTAGAAGAAGATAAGACAATTGTCTAATCAAATTAATGCACAATAATTCCCCAAGACCTCTATAAATACCCTAAATTTTTTAGAAGCTCATTTTGGATGTTTGGAATTTTATAAAATTAGAGAGAGACAAGATTAAGAGAAAATTAAGATTTTACAAAAAATCATAAAAAAAATTGTACAATTGGGGCTTCAAAGGAGAACCCAAACCCAACAAGCAGTTGGGAGTGGACGACCACCACCACCACATGGTGGTGGTAGCACCTAGGTAGGCTAACACACCCACAACCACTGACGGTGGCCGGAGCCACCCAAACCGGTGAGTTCGATTTTCAGCCTGATTTTGTGTAATTTTATAAAAATAGTAAATATTCTTAGAAAATTATGAATTTTGTTATTATGGAATATTTTAGTATGTATTTTTTAGAAAAAAATATTATTTTGATGAAAAAATGTCCTGTGATATATGGTCGTTAAGAAAGCATGCAGAACCAAACATGTTTTGGTTTAGAAATAAATGACCTTAAGAGTGTAATTTCAAACCCAAATTTTTTCTATAAACTACTTAGGTGATATATAATAGTGCCATGAAACCCTTTTTCAAAAATGGATTTTTGAAAATTTTAGATAATTTTTAGGCCTTAAATTGAGGCATAAAATGGGTAATTTTGGGTTAATTAGGTAATTAAATAGATAATTACCTATTTAGTACATAATTATATGTTTTAGGATGTTGAAAACTGATGAAGTATGATACTTGTAACATTTAGGATGTTAGATGTAATTATTAGGGTAATTATGTAGTAAATAAATAATAAGGAAAAATAGTACATTTTAAGTTAATTTGGTAATTTAAGATAATTAGGTTCAAAATTTGATTTGGGATGAATTTAGAAATTTTGAAATGTTAATTGATGTTGGGAGATGGTAATTAGAGTGATAGATATATTAGATGTGTAATATGTACATAATAGGTGATAATACATAATACATAATTATTGAAATATAATAAATAGAAGATATTAGAATAAAGATTGATATTATACTAATAATAAAAATATATAATAAATCTAATGGAAAACTTAAATTTAGGTAATTATATGAAGAATGTAAAAATTTCTCACATCGAAAGTAAATTCGATACAGTAATAAAAATTCAAGTTTATTGGGTAGAATAAATACTGACTAGGACTAATTATGGTATTTAGGATATATGAAAGTAATGTGATTAATTTCATATTATGAGTTGAAACGAGTTTCTAGGGTTCATGTATAAAACTGTATTTAGAAATTGAATTAGAACCTAATTTAGAAATTGATGCAGAAACTAAACTCGAACCTAAGCCCAAAGTGATAATAATTGTAAAAGATTTGATAACCTAGATAATTAGGTATATTAAACCTTAAACAAAAGATAATAATAAACGTTACAGGATAAAACCAACCTATAATAATTATATGAAAAACTGAAACCAAGTTTGTATTACAGGGATGATCAGCGATGGCTTGAGCGAGTCAGATCTCAAGTGAGTAAGCGAGAAGTCGAGGTAAGTTGGGATTAATATAATGTTCTATTGTAAAGGCTTGAAATTGTACTTGAATGTACTTGTTCTGAGATGATGATATGACTTTGAATTGTTGCTTGGCTTGTATTGTATAATATGTATGAAATGATTACTCACCTTAAATTGGACTTAACAAATATATGACTTGTAACCATAAATTAGACCTGTATAGCAACCCATTAGAGAAAACCTAGGATTCTCTAGCCAAATATCAACCACTTCAAAAGGGATAGTGTTAGATAGCATAATGGGTCCCTTCTTTATCCTTAGTTGAACTAAGTAACAAGTGAGGAGGTTATGGTAACGGTGAAGTCGATGGTTCGAAGGTAGTCGCGGGAAGAGCAGTGTCTCTATTGCACAAGCCTGGGTTTAGTCATGAGCTACTACGTTAACAGTAACTCTTCAACTTGGATTAAAGCGAGCACAATTTCTCTAATCTCACGACGAGCCAAATAATGTTGTGCAATGGCATTTACTTAAACATGCATTGCACATAATGATTTGGTTGATATCCTTGTTTGTGTTTGTGGTATAGTTTTAAGTCTCCATCCTAACTTACTAAGCTTTGGTTGCTCACATCCCTATGACGTCATTGTAGGTGCTGGCTAAGAAGCGACTTACAACTACCCTGAAGCTAGCAACTGTTGGATCTTGAGAAGTGAGGAAAAATATTTGAAGAACAAACATATATTTTTAAAGTTTAAGCTCTTATTTTAGAATTTTTCATTTCTAAATAATGTATTAACTAGGAAATAGATTACAGTAAAATGTTGAAAACGTTAATTATAATAACTGAATTCTAATGTATATATATATTTTCTTACTTTTTTAGGTAAATGACTTATTTAAATTACGAATTGTTTACTTCAAAACGGGTTAGTCGTGAACGTCTTATGTAGGTCGAGTCTATAATAGCGGTTGTAAGGTCGGCTTTTATCTTAGAATGGTTTGCATAACGGGGTTGTTACGACTCTACCGTTTTAGGACGTAAGACACTTGACATTAGGGAATACGAAAAGTAGTAAGTATGAAAATTGAATAACTAAACTTGTACTGCATTTTGTATTGTTTACTTAATTTAGCTATTGGTTTGTATGAAATGAATGATTCGAGCTTTTTACCTAATCGCTCATAACTTTCTCAATTTAGCTCAAATTTTTATGAACTGATAGTTCATTTTGATTATTTTCGAATGTATTTTTTTGTAGTGAGATCCGTTTTGGACGTTATAAATCATAGTTTTAATTATGATATAAAAATACCACAAAATTCATCATTTTGACTTAAAAAATTGTAAAATATTTTTTCAAGATTTTCATAATATAATTATGATTTAATAATTATTTGAGGCGTATAATTTGTAATTTTCTTATTTTAGGTCTATTTTACTATAATTACCCATTTTTACTTTTTTTTTTTAGATTTAAGATTTATTAATTCAAAATGTTCTACTTTATTACTTTTCTAATTAATCAGTTATTTTATTATTATTATTAATTATGAAAATTACTTAATTTATACTTAAGTGGTGATGTGATAAAATATGGGAGTGCCACATGTCCTCTTATACTTTTTCCTATATTTTCCCATTATTTTATATTTTATGGTATATACATATATATATGTTTATTAATATTCATTACTATATTATACTAAATTTTCTAAATTAATTATTTACTATAATTTTTCTTAATGTTACTGTATACTCATATATATATATAATTATTAAATTACTTTATTTATTAAGTTAAAATTATAATATACTATGCATATACTTATTCAAATATACTTGTATTTCTACATATATGATATTATTCATATATGTATACTTATATTTATAATATACTTATGTACCAAAATATTATAATCTTAAATATATATTATATACTATATGTATAAGTACAAATATACATGTAAATATACATTA
>JAMXBB010000004.1:12285765-12310490 GCA_024138015.1 Lumnitzera littorea
AACTTAAGACATATTTCAAACTTTGTATTTGTAAACTTTTATACAAATAGACCATGCGTTATGTTTTCATAATTTTATTATTTATCATGAAATGATATTGCTTAAGCTTGTGCACTCTTGGTAGTTAGTAGTAGCTATAGCCTTGTGTATCGTATAAGAAGGTCGTTGATTGTAAGGGAATTCAATCTTCAATCTTTTGTAGAGTATACGGTGACTGCTACGACTAGCCCCCTTGGGTCGTGACATATACCCACGCATACTTATATATATATATATATATATACATATGTACATAAATAAAGAAATACATGGTACATATATATATCATACACGTATACTTACATGTACAAATACATAAGTTCTTATACAATTATTTATAAAGTTACTATAACATGTACACTATACATATAAAATATACTCTAATATTTAGACACATATGAACATAAATACTTAAATACATGTATGTACAAGACAATAATAATTAATTATTACAAAATACGTATACTATACATAATAAAACTTACTTGTATAATATTTGTGTATAGAAATCCTAGCTTCTTCTTCCTCTTTTCCTTCTTGCTTAAATAAAAAAAAAAAATTGAAGAAGATGAATAAGAATTGGTCACGATGAGAAAGAGGAAAATAGAGGACTTTAATGTATGTTTTTCACTTTACAATTTCCAAACGAAAAGAAATAGCAAAATGAGGATTAAAAAAAAAGAGAAAAAAAAAAAGAAAGAAAATCTTACTTAATCTTATCATTAATGAAATAGGACATTTGCTTTATTAGTTTGTCTTTTCTCTCATAATCTCTTAACACTTGTAAATTGAAAAAAAAAATCACATAGGTTACTGGATGTTTTAGAAATCAACTTAGAAGCAATGGAAAAGAAAAAGAAAGGAAAAAGGAGAAAAATAAAATTATTTAATTTTTCCAAATACAAAAATCATATATTTAGTATTTATAAAATAATTTTGAGATTTTATAAAAATTTATTAATTTAATTGATACTCGTTACGTTTATAATATTTACAAGTTATTTCTACGTGTTCACTAAAATTTATACGCGATTTCACGTATTAGTCAATAATTACAATTGACTATGGTTTTATTACTATTAAGTTATATCTACTAATTTTATAAGCTTAAAGTTATAGTTTTAGGGTTTTTGTTAAGTTCAAGTTCGATTTTATGTATTTGTACGTACATCAGATTTAGAGTTTTTGCACGCCATTTAGGTTTCAATTGAGTTTTTAGGGTTTTTGTTATCGATACTATTTTTAGTTTCACAATTTAATAAAAATTTTATTTTATCTAGCCTTATTGACTCATAATATCATCTAAAATATTTGAACCTAGATTAGGGCTTATTCTACTAACTATGTAAGGTTTACATTCTTCCTCCCTTCAAATAAGTTTTGTCCTCAAAACTTAAAAAGCATACCTAGTTCTTTGAAAAAGTATGGATATCGACGCTTTACTTTATCCTTTACTTCTTAGGTTACTAACTCTTGTTCGTAATTTTTCCATAATACCTTAACATAATGGATCTTCTTACTCCTTAACTGCTGTACTTTACTATCTGTGATCTTCACTAGGTGTTCTTCATATGTCAAATTTTCTCACAGTCTTACCGGTTCCAACTCGACAACATAATCGGGATCGGGAACATGTTTCCTCAAAACTAACACATGAAAGACGTTATAGATTGCCGATAGATTAGATGGCAAAGCCAATCAATAAGATAGATTCCCAACTTATTCCAAGATCTCAAATAGACCTATATATCTTGGACTTAGTTTACCTTAAGCTTTCGTACGATGAATACTCTTGATTGATTTCATTCTAAGGTATACATGATCTCCTACTTGAAACTCCAATTCCCTTCTTTTCAAATTAGCCCAACTCTTCTGTCTATCTTAGGATTCCTTCATTTTCTACTTAATAACCATGATTTTGTTAGCTGTTTCTTGAATTAGATCTAGTCCTATTGCAGCTTTCTCTATATCATCCCAAAATAGTGGACATCGACACCTTCTCCCATATAATGCTTCATAAGGTGGCATTTGTATAGTAGAATGATAACTATTATTGTAAGCAAACTCGATCAAAGGTAAATGGGCATCCCAACTCCCTTTAAATTCTATGGTACATGCCCTCAACATATCCTCTAAAGTCTTTATAGTTCTTTCAGTTTGTCCATCGATCAAAGGATTATATGCTATACTAAACTACAGTTTTGTTCCCATCACTTTCCATAAACTTCCCCAAAGCTTCGACACCAATCTAAGATCTCTATCCGATACGATCCTCGCTAGAACACCACGCAATCTCATTATCTCCTTTATATATATCCTGGCCAATTTCTCTAAAGAAAAAGTCATATTAATTAGCAGAAAGTGAGTTGACATAGTAAGTCAATCAACAATTACTCAAATCGCATCAAAACTAATAGCTGTCCTTAGCAATCTACTTATGAAATCCATAGATATCTGATCCCATTTCCATTTTGGAATAGGTAATGGTTGCAGTAGTCCTCCTGGTTATTGATGCTCAGCTTTCACTCTCTAACAAGTTTCACATTTGAGTACGAACTCAGCAATATCTTGTTTCATCCCATTCCACCAAAAAATCTTTTTCAAGTCTTGGTACATCTTCATTCCTTTTGGATGTACAGTATAGCCTGAATAATGAGCTTCACTTAGAATCTCTTTTCGAAGCTCTTCATTATCAAGTATATACAATATGTTGTTTATGCAAAGTGTTCCATGCTCATATATTTAGAAATCAATGTACTTTCCACTTGCCACTTCTTTAATTTGGTTCGATATAGCATCACTTTGTTATACATTTCTAAATCTTTGCATCAATGTTAGCTCTATCACCAAATTCGATAACTTAACATCTTTTTCATGCCATGTAAACTCCAAATTCAATCTTTCAAATTCTTTAATTAGCTCTCTTTGATCAACCAAAAGAGCTACCACTTCTACATAATTCTTTCTACTTAAGGCATCAGCAATAGCATTTACTCTGCCAAGGCAATAGTTAATCCCCAAATCGTAGTCTTTAATCAATTCGAGCCATCTTCTCTGTCTTATATTTCTTTCCTTCTGAGTAAACAAATACTTGAGGCACATGTGATCAGTGAAAATTTCACATCGCTATCCATACAGATAGTGTTGCTACAACTTCAAGGCAAATACTACAGCTGCAAGTTCTAAATCATGAGCTAGATAATTTTGCTCATGTGGTCTTAATTGTTTGGAAGCATATGCAATCACTTTTCCACCTTACATAAGTACACATCTCAATCCATTTTTGGAAGCATCACTGTATATAGTGAAAAGACTCTTCATTATTTGGTAACACAAGGATCGGGGCAGATACTAATCTCTTCTTTAGCTCCTGAAAATGCTTTTCTTGTTTATCACCCCATTCAAATTTTACATTCTTTTGTGTCAACTGAGTGAGTGACCTTAAAATATTTAAGAAGTCTTTAACAAACTTCCTATAATACCCAGCTAACCCAAGAAAGCTTCGAACCTCAGTTACCGTTTCTGGTTTCTTCTAATCTACTATAGCCTTAATCTTTTCTGGATCAACAGATATACCATCCCTGTTATAACATGCCCAAGAAAAGATATTTCTTTCAACTAGAAATCACACTTGGATAACTTAGCGTACAACTTGTGTTCTTGCAATGTCTGCAACATCGTTCTTAAATGTTCCTCATGTTGTTCAAGTGTAGTAGAATATACCAAAATATCATCAATGAACACAATTATGCACTTATCTTGTAAAGGTCTGAACACACGATTCATCAAATCCATAAATATCGCAGGAGCATTCATCAAACCAAAAGGCATCACAAGAAATTCATAGTGACCATATCTCGTCCGAAATGCTATCTTCGAAACATTCTCTAACTTAATTCTCAGCTAATGATAGCTTGACCTCAAGTCAATCCTAGAAAAGATGCTTGCATCTTGCAATTGGTCAAACAAATCATCAATTCGCGGGAGTGGATACTTGTTCTTAATGGTCACTTTATTCAGCTCTCTGTAGTTAATACAAAGTCTAAGTGATCCATTCTTCTTCTTGACAAATAAGACTAGTGCTCCCCATGGTGAGACACTTGGTCGTATGAATCCATGATCCAACAACTCTTGTAATTGTTTTTCAAACTCTTGTAGCTCAACTGGTGCCATCTGATATGGAGATTTAGATATCGGCTCAATTCTTAGAATCAAGTTGATAACAAAGTCAATTTCTCTTTTCGGTGGCAACCTAAGTAACTCATCCGGGAATACATCAAGAAACTCATTCACCATTCAAATTTCTTCTATATTCAACTTCTTGGAATTAGTGTCCAAAGCGTTCAACCAACTAACATCTATTGTCAACTCTAGAGCGCTTAGCTCTTGTACTCTTACTGCTGTAGAATTTCCTTAAATTGTAGCTCTAGTCCCTTCTGATATCTCAAACATCACCTGCTTTTCTTTGCCAATGACAATAGCTTTTACATTTGCCATCCAATTCATTCCTAATATGGCATCGTACTTATCCATATCCAAAATGATCATGTCCACTTTACTGTCGAAGTCTTGAATCTTCAAAGGACATCTGTTTACCATTTCTCTTGTAATTAACATGCTTCCTATAGGAGTTCTCACTCCCAAACTCGAGTTAGTAGCAATTGTGGTTAAACTTGTTTGCTTTACTACTTCTAGAGCTATGAAAGAATGCATAGCTCCTATATCAAACAAGGTATAGACCGAGTGTCCAACTATGTCGATATTTCCTAAATCATAAGATTCTTATGTCTTATTATCATGTTATAGCTTCATAAGTTTTTATTTACAACTTCTATTTACTTACTACTGCTTAATGCCTTATATACTACTCAGGATAACTAAAGCAATTTAACAATGAGGATTATAATACATACCTGTTATAAGCTCATAGTCCACAAATTCATCAGTCTCTTCGTATACTTCCAGGTCCTCTTCTGCATAATCTTCATAACTCCAATTGCCCTCCAAGTTGTATACTCTAGCGGCATTTATTGCACCTGGACGTACATTTCCCGCATTTAATCCTCCAATTGCTCTTCCAATGACAGGGCATCCAACAGTTGGGGGTGGCTTAGCAACTTGAGCATTTGCAGTTGTGCGCTATGGACAGGTGATAAAATAGTGTCCAACTTTGTTGTAGATGAAACAAGTAATTGCATTTCTCTTAAGGTAATCCATTACTCGATGCAAGCTTTTACTACAATAAAAGCACGTCCCCTATAACTGGGGATAATCCCAGGGATAATGAGTCTCTTTGCACTTCCAACACTTAGGTGTTCTACCAATCTTTTTCTAGAACATTTCTAGTGGTCTTGCAAATCTCCTCATCTTGTTACTGCCACTACTACTGCTACTAGGTCCCTCAAAAGGTCTTTTCCCAAATACACTCATTTTGCGCTTTCCCACATCTTCACTTTGCCTTTTTTCATTATCCAAACTCTTGCTTTCTCCACCATATTAGCGAAATTCCTTGGCTCAAATTCCATAATTCTTCTTTTCATATTAGGATCAAATCCTTTGGAAAAGATCTGCATCTTCAATCTATCACTAGTTTGATATTCCGATGGAGCAAACTATAACAACCTATTAAACTCTACTTCGTACTGCTCTACAATACGTATCCCTTTCATGATATCCAATAAATCTTTATTGTACTTTAATCTTAAACTTCCAAGAAAATAATACTCCAGGAATTCATGTTGGAAAACTTCCCAAGTTATTGGTCCTCTTAAATTCCTCTATTTCGATTCCCACCAAGTACACGCTCTCATCTTCAACATATATGTACCACATACAAGTCTGAGATGCGGTGGTACCTCGAATGCCACAAATGGCCTTTTAATCTGGTGTAACCAATTTTCTGCTTCATTAGGTTTACTAGCTACACCCTTTAAATACTTATTATATTGGATAAACTTTAGCAAGAGACTACATTGCTACTTGAGATCAAGAGGTGCTTAAGGCAAAACTCCTACTGGTACAGTTGGTGGTGGTGGAGGCGAAGGCGGAGGCGGAGGTGGCGGTAGTAAAGGAATCTCTAGATTCACCATAGGAGGTGATGCTTGGATAGGTGGTACTAGCTCCTGAGCCAAATATGTCTTCAATAACTCGTTTTGCACATGGATAGCAACAAGAATTTCATCCATCCTATCTCGAGGCCTACCAAGTTGTCTTTCCTAAGCAGGTGGAGCTTGATCATCTTATCGTATCCTACGCTTACCTTAACTGAGAAATTCATTTTCAATTTTCAATTGTTCAGTTATAATAATCAACTATATTCAAACTAGTTGTAGAAACTACAAATATAAACTGAAGATAACATATACACATGTACTTAACAACAAAAGTAATAAAGGTTGCAATCTTTCATTTTCTATCAATATAGTGAGGTTACATTTGTCTAGTGATCACTTCTAACGAGTGAATCTCTATTGACGACGATACAAACCAAGTCAAAATAGAGTTTTCAAAATACAAAAGAGCTTTTCACAATACATAGGTCTTCACAATACATAAAGCTCTCAAGTACATCAAAACTCGTAAATACAATATAACCTCACTATAAGAAAACTTTCAAAATACAAAATGATCAGTCATGATCCTAGTATATACAATAAAAGGAGCATGTATGATCACTCTAATACTAGCAGCCACTACAAAAGTACAATCTATCAAACAAGCATCCTTACATCCATCAGCGGCGTGTAGATGGTCATGCAACTATATCATCTGTACATTTGAACCCTAGAACAGAAAGTGTAGAGCTAATACTAGAATAGATACCGAACTCCTCATTAAGTGCCTGCCGAGCCTACTCTTTGGGTAACCAAAAATCCAATAAGTTCGAAGTGATAGTGAGTACATCAGAAGGATCACCTCCTACCAGTACTATGGGTGGAAGTCTAGGATACACCTGGTAATACTTGTAAGCCCTAAAGCTAAGCCAAGTAACCGTAAGATTGAACTTAGAGCACAAGGTTTAGGATGATCGGTTAAAGGATCCAATCAAACCCAAATTATAAACTATTAAGAGAAATATTAGTAAAAATGATCCCATAGACTTGAATTTAAGAAAATAAGTAATAAAATAGGAGACTATAAAATTTTCAAATTTTAAGTATAATAATTGCTAATTATCGAAAAGGAGAAAAGTGTAATCTAATAACTAATAAATTACTAGAGATAGATTATATGTATACTAAAAATTTTAGAATGACCTAAATAATAATTAGAAATGTTCACATGTACCCCACAAGTATTTACGTGTAGATAAAAATACACAAAATTACCTAAATTGCCCAAAAACTTAGTAAATAATTAAAGAAAATTATAAATTAATTATGGAAAAATCAGAAAAAAAAATCAAAAGAGTATAGAATGATCCAAATCTGGTCGTGGCAGGTTAGGATCTGCAAAATAAAAATTACCCAATTAGAATTAGACAATATAAAAGCCAAAAATGAAGGAAATGGGGCAATGTCATGTCTAATTAATGCATATTAATTACCAAAATCGTCTATAAATAAAGGAAAAATTCACAAAACTCATTTGGGCAGTGAAGAACTAGAGAAAAGTAGAGAGACTCGAAAATTCAAGAGAAAATCTAAAAAAAAAAAAAGAAAAGAAAATTGTGCAAATAGGGCTAAGGAGCCAAACCTACACCTCACCACCACCTAGGACTGAGCCAACGCCACCACCCCACTCCAGACCCATCGTCTAGGCTGGCTGACATCCTTGGACCGAGTTTGGACAACCAAAAAACATCAAACTGGGTGAGTTCCTTAATTGCCCTGATTTTGTATAATTTCGTAAAATTAGTTATTTTGCCCAGAAAATTATGAAACTTGTTATACTGAGGTTTTATTGTATGTAGATTTAGGAAAAAATAGTGATTTAATTTAATCACGTCTGAAAATATAGGGTTTCTTACAAATTGAACAAAACCGAGTATGATTAGAACTAGAAATAAATAGCCTTAGGAGTGTAGTTTGGAGCTCAATTTTTTTTCTGTAGGATGCTCATGTGGTAGACAACAGTGCTATGAAGCCATTTTTTAAAAATTAATTTTTGAAATTTTTAAGTTAATTTTTAGGCCTAAAATGATGGAAAAATTGGGTAATTTTGGATTAATTAGGTGATTAAGATATTAATTACTAAATTAGATAGTGATTAGATGTTTAGGAATGTTAATCTCTGATGTGAAAACCTAATCCTAGCCTTTAGAGTATTAAGTATAGTTAATTTAGGAAATTAGGTAGTTAATGTAAGAAATTAGTAATATGTGAAATTGAAAATTAATAAATCTAAAATATTAGGGTTATTTAAATTATATTATAATAGAAATCAAAATAATACTAAATCTGAAATAACATTTAATTTTAAGTAGATGCATCAAAATATAAGATTTTCTCATATCGGGAATAAATCCGATACCTCGATTAGGAATAGCGTGTACCGAATAGTTTAGAATACTGAATTAAGACCCAATAGGATATTTGAATACTCGAGCTTATTGTGATAAATTTCACATGAGGATACGAGCATATTTAAGACTTAGGAATCAAAACCAAAAATCTAATTTAGGATTCAAATCTTGAAATAGAATACAAAGAATTATTAGTATATAATAGGTATACATGGAAAAATGAGTTAAATTATAACTTAAAAAATGAATCCTTAAAGTATAAGTACTAAAAAGACCCATTTGTATTATAGGACACTTAGAGACAAATCGGCTTGCGACTAAGGGATCGAGCGATTGAGAAAGTCTAAGTAAGTTGGGTTATTACTTATTGTAATAGAGTACTAATTGTATGGTACTCGAAGACTTATGATTGTATATGGTTGTGATTGTAAGTAGTTTACGCATGTGTTTGACGTATCTGAATTCGTGCTGAAATTGTGATATGATGGATTATGTGTTATGAGTGAATTGGTGTGAATTGTTTGAAAACCCTAAATGAAATTTAATCCTATTCGACTTTAATGACCAAAAATGTCATGCATTGCAACTCGTTAGGGGATCATTAGGACTCTCCAACCAAATACCGACCCCTTCGAAAGGGATAGCACAGGATTGCATAATAGTCCCTTTTACATCCTCAGTCGAACTAAGTGATAGGAGAGGAGGTCGCGACGAGGGTGAAGTCAATGGTTCAAAGGTAGTCGCGGGAGGAACGAGGTCTCCATTGCACAAGCCTGGGTTTGGTTGTGAGCTGCTGCATAACATGGAACTCCTCAACCCGGATTAGAGCGGGCAAAATTTCTCTAATTTCACAACGGACCGGACTACATTGTGCGATGACACTTAATTGTTGCATTGCATGAAAAATAATTGATTGATAATCTGTTTGTGCTTGTATGCATTCATAAGTCTCCAATTTAACTTACTGAGTTGTAGTTGCTCATACCCTTATAGATCCTTTTGTAGGTTCTGATTTCTGAACTCTTCAAGTAATATGCCGCCTTACAATTACCTAGAGGTTAGTTCTTTTGAAGCTGAGGGTGTAAGGATCAATCTACTTAGTAATGGTGTGTAACTAGAGTATCTTTGTAATTAAGGATGAAAGACTGATAGTTATTATGTAATTTAGTGAACTGTTGTGTTTATGTAAAACTTCCTAGGTAGCTCTGTGGACTTACATATAATTATACATGTTTATGAGAAATTTGTAATATTTATCATAATTGTAGTTTAACTGCTAATCAAACTGTTTACTTCAAAGCGAGGAGTCGTTGACACCTTGTGCATATCATGTCTATGGTAGGCACTGTGAGGCCAGTTACTATCATAGAATGGTTTACACGACGGGACTGTTGTGACTTTGTAACTTCGGGGCGTAACAATACTCGAACTCATCTACTAGAGGTATTAGCTGTGTAGGCTTAGTAGGCACAACATAGGCCTCCAACTACACTCCTAGTCCATCTAATCCTAACTCTTGTTGAGGTCTAAAGAGCTTGATCCCCTAAGTATGGCTACACCATTGCTCCATACTAGCCTAAAAGTCAGCTGTAGCTCTAACCTCATCTTGGGCAATAATCGAACCGTGATCAGCATGGTAGTCTACAGCTAAGGCTACTCCATGTCCAACAATCCTGCTGTGGCCAAATAATAGTGGTAATGGGAGGGAATCAACACTAACTAAAAATACCAACTCTTGAGTAAGGTTAGTACTCTCCTCAAACTCCAGATAGTAAATCATCTCCTCATCAGTAGGTAGCCTACCCACTATATAAATTACCTAATAGATCTTCCTCTTGATCCAGTAAGTACTCAATCTCGTATTCCATGGGGACAATACCTCACTAATAGTACGGGGTTTTCCTGTTAACGGTGAATCCTCGCACGTAATTTGGATACGGTGTCTAAAATCTCATAAACTCTCTCCCTCTCAAAGACGGAGTAAGGAGAAAGTGGTCTGTAGCTCTAACTCTGACCTCTGCATCAATAAGGTATATAATTGCTTTCGTAATTATATTATTATAACTTTTAGTACTTAAGTTTAAGTTTAAACACCTAACCTAGTTCTATCTCTCTTAATCTCTCTAGGTAAGTTATCCTAATATCTAGGGTTAGGTTTTATTTAACCTAGTTTAAGTCATACTCTGATACTACCTAATTGTCACCACCCGAAGGGGTTAGTCGTGGTAGTCACCGTATATTGTACAAAGAACTTTAGATTGATCTCCCTTTTAATCAACAACCCATCATGCAATATATAAGGCTATTATTTCAACTAACAACCTAAAATTAGGCAGGTGTAAATAATATCATTATATATTCATGATAACAAGATTATTGTATTGAACATAATACATATACAAGTAATTACAAATAATAAGTCTGTAATACATTAGACTATAAACTAATAATACATTAGATTACATAATAAGGTTCAAAGTCTAAGTACAATAGTATAAGTTCACTTTCATCACTAATTTTACTCTCACATGAACCCATAGATGGTTTACTAACCTTGGGCTTCCTATGGCTCAGCTCTACAAATAAATTAACCTATACAAGCAAACTACGGGGGTATAAGCTAACTAGCTTAGTGAAATGTTTCCCTTAATCATACAACAAATAAGTTATACAACAATTTAATTCAATCAAATGAATGCATGAACAATCAGTGTACGGTACAAATACATGTAGGTGACCAGGTACTGCATATAACTTAGATTTAAAGCTCTCCAAAGGCAGGGTAGAGATACATCGACACCAATCAGATCCGAGCATCATACTAAAACTTTCATAACAATGAAACCCCGTGTTTCGTATTAAAAAATATACTAGTATATCCATTTCTAGTTTTAGTCAAAACTCAGTTCTACATATGATTATGAGTAAGTTTACGTAACCCTCACTTACTCCTAAACGAAGGCCTCTAGACTCGACCCTTAGTCAAGTGGTTGGCGCCTCCAATGCTTAGTGTTCCCGTAGGTTAAGGTAAGGTCATATTGCACATATGTACCATACAAAACACTATAATCACAAATAATCAACCTATATATGGCCTCTCGCTACCTCCATGTGATGTGATGGTTGAAATTAGTTATGCAATGCATGATTATGCATGTTTCAATTTTGTTCATTCAAGTTGGATAATGTTAAGTCTTTTTATTCAGTGATCAACAAAGACATAGATAGATTAGTTCTTATTGAATTTACCATGCATCAAACATTGCATTATCATACTTTAAAATAAATTCAATAATATCAAGCATTTTTATACACAAGCATAACTCAACCTCACACAACATTCAATTATTAGTAACAGTTAATATTCACTATTTACATATACAAGCAAGGACGAAATCATTAAGAATACTCACTTAGTAATACTTGAAGTCAAGGGTTGTAATAATTAGTTGGTAAGTCAGTGTCGATATCATGATCACCTGACATTAAGGAATATGAAAAGTAGTAATGGGAATTAAATAACTAAACTAGTATTGCATTTTGTACAGTTTACTTAATTTAGCCATTAGTTTATATGAAATGAACGATTCGAGCTTTTTACCTAATAACTTATAACTTTTTTGATTTAGCTCTAACTTTTTTGATTTAGCTCTAACTTTTATGAACTTATAGTTCATTTTGATTATTTCCAAAAGGACTTTCTTGTAGCAAGGTCCATTTTAGACGTTGTAACTCGCAGTTTTGATTGTGATATAAAAATATCATAAAATTCATCATTTTGACTTAAATAATTGTAAAATATTATTTTAAGCTTTTCTTAGTATAATTATAATTTAATAATTATTTGAGTTATATAATTTGTAGTTTTCTTGTTTTAGGTCTATTTTACTATAATTCCCCATTTTTACTTAAAATTTTCTACTTTATTACTTTTCTAATTAATCAATTATTTTATTATTATTATTAATTACGAAAATTACTTAATTTATACTTAAGTGGTGACCGTGACATATGGGAGTGCAACGTATCCTTTTGTACCTTTTCTTAAATTTTCCTATTATTTTATATTTTATGGTATATACATATATATACGTATATTAATATTCATTACTATATTATACTAAATTTTATAAATTAATTATTTACTATAATTTTTCCTAATGTTATAGTATACTCATATATATTTATAATCATTAAATTACTTTATTTATTAAGTTAAAATTATAATATACTATGTATATACTTATTCAAATATACTTGTATTTCTACATATACGATGCTATTCATATGCGTATACCTATATTTATAACATACTTATGTACCAAAATATTATAATCTTAAATATATATTATATACTATATGTATGAGTACAAATATACACGTCAATATACATTATATACATATGTACATATATGGTTATATTACGTATTTACATATATATACTAAAATACATAATACAAATAATATTATACATAATACATATATAATCCATCATGTCCAGCATACATATATACATATACATACTGAATTTTTATAAAAATGAAAATACTAAATATATATATACATATAATTATCTACTATATGCATACATACATATATCATATAATCAAAATACTAAGTATATATATACATGTACATATTCATGCATACTTTTGTACATAGATATATATAATATAAATAAAGAAAATACTTAGTCTATATATAAATAAGGAAAATACTTAGTATAGGTATTTACGCTATATGTGTAGACATACATATATTATATACTAAAATACTAGATAATTAATATATACATATACCCATGCATACTTACATATATATATATATACATACATAAAGAAAATACTAAATACATACATATGTACATAAATAAAGAAATATATGGTACATATATATATCATACACTTATACTTACATGTACAAATACATAAGTTCTTATCCAATTATTTGTAATGTTACTATAACATGTACACTATACATATAAAATATACTCTAATATTTAGACACATATATAAACATAAATACTTAAATACATGTATGTACAAGAATATAATAATTAATTATTACAAAATACATATACTATACATAATAAAACCTACTTGTGTAATATTGGTGTGTAGAAATCCTAGCTTCTTCTTCCTCTTTTCCTTCTTGCTTGAAATAAAAAAAAATTGAAGAAGATGAACAAGAATTGTTCACGGTGAGAAAGAGGAAATAGAGGACTTTGATGTGTGTTTTTCACTTTACAATTTCCTAACAAAAAGAAACAACAAAATGATGATTAAAAAGAAGAGAAAAAGAAAGAAAGAAAATCTTGCTTAATCTTATCATTAATGAGATAGGACATTTGCTTCATTAATTTGTCTTTTCTCTCATAATCTTTTAACACTTGTAAATTGAAAAAAAAAAAAAAATAACATCGACTGCTGGATGTTTTGGAAATCAATGTGGAAGCAATGGAAAAATAGAGGAAAGAAAAAGAGAAAAGAAATAGAAAGGAAGAAGGAGAAAAATAAAATTAAAATTAAAAATATTTAATTTTTCCAAATACAAAAATCATATATTTAGTATTTATAAAATAATTTTGAGATTTTATAAAAAATTATTAATTTAATTAATACTTGTTACATTTATAATATTTACAAGTTATTTCTATGTGTTCGCTAAAATTTATACGCGATTTCATGTATTATTCAATAATTGTAATCGACTATGATTTTATTACTATTAAGTTATATTTATTTATTTTATAAACTTAAAGTTATAATTTTGGGATTTTTATTAAGTTCGAGTTTGATTTTGGTTTCGAATATTTGCGTATATATCGGATTTAGGGTTTTTGCACGTGATTTAGGTTTCGATCGAGTTTCTAGGGTTTTTGTTATCGATATTATCT
Organism: Lumnitzera littorea; assembly: GCA_024138015.1. NCBI lineage: Eukaryota > Viridiplantae > Streptophyta > Magnoliopsida > Myrtales > Combretaceae > Lumnitzera > Lumnitzera littorea. Next base: position 12,300,165 of record JAMXBB010000004.1, read on the forward strand.
TTGGTTTCACAATTTAATAAAAATTTTATTTTATTTAGCCTTATCAACCCATAATATCATTTAGAATACTCAAACCTAGATTAGGGCTTATTCTATTAACTATGTAGGGTTTACATATCAATTGATAATATAAAAGATATTTATCTTTTTCTTTCGGTCTAAAAAGAAAATCATGCTAAAGTCAAAGTTTTATGAGGTATTAAAATGCCCTTTTAACAAAATTAAGGAGGCATTTTCATATTAAGATCAAAGTTTATGGAGATATTTAAACTTTAGAAGTTTAAAAGTTTATCTATACTAGTATTAAAGTTTAAAAGATTTTTTGCAATATTTGAACACTATAGGGTATTATTTGCACCAACATCAAGTTTAACAAATTATTTGTATTTTCCCAAAAATCGAAATGTAACTTCAGATCATATTTTGTTATTCTCCTTAGGATTCCTAGTTACCCTTCAACAGATGTAAATTCATCAATCTCTCTTTTTTTTTTCTTTTCCTTTTATCGCGTTAACCTCTTATAATCATAATTCCCCTTTGGTTCCGTAAGATCCCTTCTAAAAGAGCAATTTATACTTCTTCTTCAATCCTATTACAGTAATTTATTCAGATTTAGCAACTTTTTTCCTTCACAAATATGCTTTTTGTTCATTGGCATATATGTATACACAGACACACTTTTTATTCGTAATACTGCTTAGAGACCCAAATGCGCCGTCTTTTATCTCTCGGGAGTTTGTGTTTAAATTTCATGATCTTTCATTATATCTTTTCATAATTTCCTTCAATATTAGAAATTCAGCATAACTCTTCTTAACATTTCTTGAATCTTCTTAAGTTTTGTAACATTCCTTTGATTTTCTTTTTCTTTAATATGAAAATTTATACACTTTCAAATTGAAATCCTTACATTAGCCTATTAATGTGTCTCTCCTCCTTTTTCTAATAATTTTACTGGTTTTTCATAAGTCTTCATTAAAACATGTAACTTTCCTTAAAATCTGTAAACCTCCTTAAATTTTCCTAATGGTGCTTATTTGGCAATACTGCCATTTATCGTCATTTTTTAATCAATTATTAATATTAATTGTTGGGAAAGAGGAGAATAAAATCTTATCTATTGTATACATTTTATTCATACCATTCGATTGTAACACCGTAACCTTTATGTAATTGTCACATAACATCAATGTTTCACTTATATGTTTAAAATTCATAAATTTGGCTAAAAATTATGATTTCTTCTATTTATCATATTGTAATATATACAATGATGTCGTGAATTCTATGGGTGATAGCAATTTTTCTTTTTATTTTTAAATAAATTCCCTTTCCTCTTGCAATTTCTNATTTATAAAATAATTTTGAGATTTTATAAAAAATTATTAATTTAATTAATACTTGTTACATTTATAATATTTACAAGTTATTTCTATGTGTTCGCTAAAATTTATACGCGATTTCATGTATTATTCAATAATTGTAATCGACTATGATTTTATTACTATTAAGTTATATTTATTTATTTTATAAACTTAAAGTTATAATTTTGGGATTTTTATTAAGTTCGAGTTTGATTTTGGTTTCGAATATTTGCGTATATATCGGATTTAGGGTTTTTGCACGTGATTTAGGTTTCGATCGAGTTTCTAGGGTTTTTGTTATCGATATTATCTTTGGTTTCACAATTTAATAAAAATTTTATTTTATTTAGCCTTATCAACCCATAATATCATTTAGAATACTCAAACCTAGATTAGGGCTTATTCTATTAACTATGTAGGGTTTACATATCAATTGATAATATAAAAGATATTTATCTTTTTCTTTCGGTCTAAAAAGAAAATCATGCTAAAGTCAAAGTTTTATGAGGTATTAAAATGCCCTTTTAACAAAATTAAGGAGGCATTTTCATATTAAGATCAAAGTTTATGGAGATATTTAAACTTTAGAAGTTTAAAAGTTTATCTATACTAGTATTAAAGTTTAAAAGATTTTTTGCAATATTTGAACACTATAGGGTATTATTTGCACCAACATCAAGTTTAACAAATTATTTGTATTTTCCCAAAAATCGAAATGTAACTTCAGATCATATTTTGTTATTCTCCTTAGGATTCCTAGTTACCCTTCAACAGATGTAAATTCATCAATCTCTCTTTTTTTTTTCTTTTCCTTTTATCGCGTTAACCTCTTATAATCATAATTCCCCTTTGGTTCCGTAAGATCCCTTCTAAAAGAGCAATTTATACTTCTTCTTCAATCCTATTACAGTAATTTATTCAGATTTAGCAACTTTTTTCCTTCACAAATATGCTTTTTGTTCATTGGCATATATGTATACACAGACACACTTTTTATTCGTAATACTGCTTAGAGACCCAAATGCGCCGTCTTTTATCTCTCGGGAGTTTGTGTTTAAATTTCATGATCTTTCATTATATCTTTTCATAATTTCCTTCAATATTAGAAATTCAGCATAACTCTTCTTAACATTTCTTGAATCTTCTTAAGTTTTGTAACATTCCTTTGATTTTCTTTTTCTTTAATATGAAAATTTATACACTTTCAAATTGAAATCCTTACATTAGCCTATTAATGTGTCTCTCCTCCTTTTTCTAATAATTTTACTGGTTTTTCATAAGTCTTCATTAAAACATGTAACTTTCCTTAAAATCTGTAAACCTCCTTAAATTTTCCTAATGGTGCTTATTTGGCAATACTGCCATTTATCGTCATTTTTTAATCAATTATTAATATTAATTGTTGGGAAAGAGGAGAATAAAATCTTATCTATTGTATACATTTTATTCATACCATTCGATTGTAACACCGTAACCTTTATGTAATTGTCACATAACATCAATGTTTCACTTATATGTTTAAAATTCATAAATTTGGCTAAAAATTATGATTTCTTCTATTTATCATATTGTAATATATACAATGATGTCGTGAATTCTATGGGTGATAGCAATTTTTCTTTTTATTTTTAAATAAATTCCCTTTCCTCTTGCAATTTCTTTCTTTCTTTTTTTTTTTTTTTAAAGTGATTATGCTTAAAAAATTAACAGTTCCCTTAGCAAAATTGAAAAACAATATACCTTAGCTCCCATCTTACAATTAACTAAACATGCCATGTTTGTTGGGAGGGATATTCTATAGCAAGAATACAAAAACACTCGAAAAATATCAAACACAATCGTTAAAAGTAATAGCACACTCACACAATTACTCAGATTTGTACACTCTCGTGAGTCACTTAATGTGTTCTTTGTTTTGAGTGTACATATAAAAGGCACTATACACTTAGCGTCTAACCTCATATTTATAACATTAATTTAGTTACCTTAACTAACAATTTGACCAATACAAACTAAGAAGCTCTACTCTAATCATCATCCTCAAATTTTCGAATCTACCAACTTTCAAAGATTTTTTAAAAATATATGCTATTTGCTACTCAGTTCTACAATATTATGACAACTCCAAACTTCCCTTATTCACTTTATCTATCAAGTAGTGATATCTAGTTTCTATATGTTTACTTCTTTCATGAGAAGTAGGATGCTGTGCCAAATTTATTGTAAATTTATTATCAATCTTCAACTCCAACGGCCTTTTTACTTCAAACTTCATCTATTCAAGTAGAGTTCTAAGCCAAATAGCTTTACATGTAGCAGTAGAGGCAACGACATACTCAACCTCACACAAAGAAAGAGCAACAATTTGGTGCTTCTTGGAACTCTAAGCAAATGTGCAATCACCAAATTTGAAAATATAACTAATAGAGCTTCTCTTATCAACTTTGTCCTCACACAAATCTGAATTTGAAAAACCAATTATCTTAATTATACTACTATGATCAAATCTTCACAACATCAGTCCAAAACCCAAAGTTCCTTTTAATATCTCAATATCTTTTTAGCTACTATCAGATGAGACACCTTTGGACAATCCGTGAATCTACTTATAAGACCCGCAACATATGAAATCTTAGGTCTACTATTACACAAATATCTTAAGGAACCCATTATTTGTTTAAACAAAGTTGAATCAACAGCTTTTTCCTTCTCATCTTTCACATGCTTGATGCTAGTATCAATTGGAGTTGTAACCTCATTACATCTAAGCATGTTGAACCTCTTCAATAAATCTTTTGCATATTTAGTTTGATGCAATAGAATACCCTCTTCAACTTTAGTAAAATCAAGTTCGAGAAAATAAGATAACTTTGCCAAATATGACATTTTAAATTTAGACTTCATTGCTGTCTTAAAATCACTAATTTCTAATTTGTTGTTCCCCATGATTAGGGATCATCAACATGGAAATATACTATCAACAAATCATCACAAAGTCTTTCTAACCCACCAGCACTATCATGAGCTTTAACCTTCCTCTTAACAAACACAGCATATTTACAACCGCATTTTTCGAAACCTTATTGCACTAAAAACGAACCAATTCTCATATTCTTAGCTCATAGAGCTTGCTTCAAACATTATAAAGCTGTTCAAAGCTTATACATTTTATTCTTATTATCTTTAATCTCAAATCCACAAGGTTTATGATAAACATACACTTCTTCAAGAAGGCAATTGAGAAAGGGTGCTTTTACTTTCATCCGATACATTGGGCAAGATGTAGAGCTTACAATTGCTTCCACAAGTTTAATAGTCTCAATTCTAGCCATGACTGAGAACACTTCATGAAAATCCAATATAGCCTTCTATAGAATACCTTTTGCAATTATTTTGGCCTTATACTTTGCAATTATTCCATTTAGCTTCATTTTAACCTCATATACCCACTTTACATCAATAGGCTTCTTATGATTGGGTATTTCAACTAAGTCCCATGTTTGGTTCTTCTTAATGGCCTACATTTTTGTTCAGTGGCAATAACCCATCTTGGGTCTTCAATTGCTTACTCAAAGGTTACTAGTTCCATATCAGCAAACAAAGCCATATGTACTAAATCCACTTTTGTTGTAATGGCACTTTTAAGAAACACCTCATAATCATTAAGTTTCTATGGATTTTGTGTTTGTCTTTGCAATCTATAAACACTTTACTAATGTGAGTCACCAACCTCTTCATGTACAACATATGGTAAGGCATTCTTTTCATCTTCACACATGCTTTTTACTTTTTTCTCTTATCTTATTGTAGCTTCATCTAATTGCCAAGCCTTTGTCTTTTTGAACACTACATCATGGTTGATAATTATCTTTCTTGAAGTAAGACTATACAGTTTGTATGCTCCTTTTGAATGATACCCCAAAAAAATAGTATACTCACTCTTGTCATCTAACTTTCTCCCCTTCTCATTAGAAAGACGACAAAAACATAAGGTACCAAACCCTCTAAGTGTTCTATACATGGTTTTTTGTTAGACCAAACCTCCTTAGGAGTCTTAGAGATTATTCTTTTTGCAGGGCATTTGTTCAATATATATATATAGCTGTAATTATGCTTCTCCCAAAAAGGACTTAGGCATTTTCTTAGTATTCAACATGCTTCTTGTCATATTAAGTATGGTCCTATTCCTTCTCTTGGCAACATGATTATGTTGTAAGGTATAAGGGGCCATTATCTCATGTTCATAAAATTTCTTAAATTCATTTGAAATATACTCACCACCACCATCTATTCGTAACACTTTAAGTGATCTTTCACTTTGCTTTTCAGGCATCGCTTTTAATCTCCTAAAGATTTCAAATACTTTACCCTTATTTTGAATTAAGTACACCCACTTTTTCCTACTAAAATCATAAATAAATGAAACAAAATACTTATTACCTCCAACTATAGGTGTATCATATGAGCCACACACAACTGATTAAACAACTTATAATTATTCAGTAGTTCTCAGGGAAATCTCTTACTTTAAAGAGTCTTGGGTTTGCTTGCTTAATTGACATTCTTCATACAATTTCTCTTATGCTTAAATTTGTGGTAGACCTACCATTGTATTAGCAAATTTTATTGGGTCCCTTAGCCTTTAAAACACTATTATCAACAAATTTCATCTTATTCTCGCAACTCTCATCAAGTTATACAAACCAATCTCTATTGCCCAACATATAGTTTAAGCACCCATTATCTAAGCACTAAGAATTGGCATTAGGATTATTTGGTATTGTTGTAACCATCAAGAGTACATAATCAAAATTTTCATCTTCTTCTCGTGCATATCCAGCTGCTTCTTCCTGGGTCTTTTGTCACCCCTTGTCATTGTTACATTCATTGGCAAAGTGGTTGAGCCTATAGTAATTATAATACTAAATGTTTCTTTTTATCAAATCTCCTCCTAACACCTATATCGCGTGATTCACCTTACCTTTAAAAATAATTACATTCAAACTGAGTTTGATCATTAGTATGATCTAGTTGACGTACATAACTTTGTAGTTTCTTCCCCTTCCTCTAGCTCTTCCTTTGCCATGACCTCTTCTATTTCTCAAAATATTAGTTCCAGATTTCTTGGTTTGAGTTTAAAGTACTTGCTTAGTATTCTTGTCAAAGTTCCTTTTGTTCATTTTTTTCTCATATGCCTCTAAGGAACTATGAAGTTCTTCGAGTTTCAATCTTGCAAGATCCTTTGATTCTTTAATAGCCACAACTACATAATCAAATCTTTGGGTTAAGGTTCTAAGAATCTTTTAAACTATCATCACATCAATCATGGTTTCTCCATTAACCTTCGATTGATTCGAAAGTGAAACAACTCTTATACAATACTCATTAACACTTTATTTGGCTTCCATTTGGCCATTTGCAATAATTCATATTGCCTTTGTGATGTTTATAGCTAGACCTTCTTCAAGTAGCTATCGACCCCTTTGCCTCTTTTGCAATCCTCGCTGTGGTTGTCTTCTCAAAATTAGAGGCATATGCACACTAATATATATGGAAAAGTGCCTTGCAGTCCTTTTTCTTAGCTTCTTGATAAGCATTTCGTTGGGTCTCTATTAGAGAATCACGTAATTCTTACATCCCATTATTAACAATCTCAAGACCTCTATTACATGCATGTGAATACACCATTTATCATAGTTCTTACCGCCTAAAATTGGAAGTGAGGCCATAATATTGCCTGTTGTGTTGGCCATGAAAACTTCTGAATCTTGATCTTTCACAAGTTTTGATACCATTGTTGGAAGGGATATCCACCAACAAGAATATGAAAACACTAAAAAAATGTCAAAAACAATTATCAAAGGTAACTTGATTGAATCTCTTTCACTTTTATACGCTTAAACTCATAAGTTTGCACTAATAGCACACTCACACAATTACTTAGATTTTTACACTCACAAGTCACTTACCAAGCTCCTTGTTTTGTGTGTACGTAAAAGGCACTATGCACTTAGCATCCAACCTCCTATTTATAGCATTAATTTAGCCGCCTTAACTAACTAACCGACCAATCTGTATTATATGAGGGTCTGTATTATATGAGTACCCTCATAATGGATTTAATATGTCTGCAAGCTTCTTTAATCTATTTTGGTGATATCTATACCAACATAATCTTCCTCTTCTTCTTTTTTCTTTTTTTTTTTCCTTCGATGAGCATATATACTTTATTAGAAAAAACTAAGTACCCTCACGATGGACCAGGGCACAAAGATCTTGAGCTTAAAGCTCTATCATCCCTGCACATAGAAGGCAAAATAACATGTCCACCACATGTTACCAATAATTTGAGGATACCTCTCATCTTTTTATTGGTCCATAATTTAAAAAAAAAAAGTAGAAAAAGAAATTAAACCCTTGCTGCTGTTTCTAACCACCCAGGTGGAGTGGCTAAAAAATGATGCAAAAGGACTTGCGGGTGGTGACTGATTATTGTGAAACAATGAAAAACTGTCACATGTATCCTAACTAATATTATTAATAGACAATGATAAAATATAAGGTAACAAGTTTGGAAAGAAACTTTTCTCTGCTATTTAACCATCAATTCAATTTGATGATGGAACGAGAATAATTATAAGCAGTTTTATATATTCAATTATGTTATTATTCTACTTTTGATCTAAAAGAATGTAATTACCAGTTGACTGATTTGAGATAATTTGACACATGTAGAATAAGGTAAAACCTCTTTACGTTAGTCCAAAAGAGAGAGAGATAGAGTAAAATTTCATAAGAAACATCAATAATCCTTGAAGGATAATATTTTTACGGAACATTATTACAACGCTTCTTACTTCAGCAATCTGATTACAACTGTACCTTTATATTACAACAAAAAAAGATCCATTAAACTATAATTTTTTTTGGCGACCTTATTACAAAGCTTGCTACTTCCACGACAGTAATAGACAACAATACTATCTTTATTTTGTTGATATTCAGTGTAAACACTCGATCATATTTTAGAATAATCTAATTTTCATTGTTATACCAGAACTGCTTCTGGAGATAATCAACGACGTTCTTATCAACTTGAAAGGCCTTCGCCAGTATATAATCTGGAATAGGTGGATCCGATCCAAAGATTGCACTAGCAATTGTAGTTGTCCCGGGAAATTGACTGCTTAAACCAGAGAAAGCCACCGCTTTGGTTTTAGCTAAGTTGAATTGAAAGTGGATGGTGCTGATTGGAAAGACAAAAACATCCCCAGGATAGAGGACCTTAGTAATGAACGTGTTGTTCAATTGATTGGATAAAACAAAACCAACATATAGTTCACCCTCCAAGACCATTATGAGCTCAGTGCCACGGGGATGGATATGGGGAGGGTTTAGGCCATAGGGAGCATAGTCAATACGAGCAAGTGAGATGCCTAGTGTGTTGAGACCTGGGAGATTCTCGACCGTGACAGAAGTGACATTTGATCCAACAGGGTTGTTGGTATCACGAGGCTCCTGCAAACCTCGAAACAAGAAATCATCCGCACTTACCTTGTTTGGATCTTTGCAAAACTTTCCATTCACAAACACTGCAATAAAAAGAAGTAATGTCAATTACAATTCGTGCTTCCAAAACATGGTAAATGACATAAATTTGGTGGTGTTTATGCTTGTTCCTTTCTAATGGGGATTCGAGAGTTAGTTTGAGTATTGATAATTTTAATTGTTAGGTGGCTAAAACTTCAAAAGCTAGTAATTTTCAACAAAATATTAAAAATGTATAGCATTAATTCTAAATATAGGCAAGAGAATATTATATACCTCCATGTAGGGGATCATCGATTGCAACACAAATGTCCTGAAGAGGACTAGGGTCATAAGCTAAGCAAATGGAACATGATGCCAAAGCCAAGAAGGCAAGGACGAGAAGGGACTTCATTGCAAATAGCTAGAAATAAAGATGTCTAGCTAGTCTCTCTGTATTACTCTACTCAGATGTATTGTGTTTTTGCTTGATCAAGATATGGCAAAGCTTGAAAGCTATTTATAGTTGAAATCCGAAGACCCAGTAAACAGGAAACAAGATTTCTTAATTAGTCATCCTTATTAGTTTAATGTATGGAGGAAGAATCATTCTACAACTTCCCACACAAATTTTTTTCCTTAAGTTTAACCCTGTGTTCTTTCACTATTTTGTGCCAATCTCTTACGGCTTCATCATAAACTATTTTAACTTGACCTAAACGTCGATATATTACTTTATTTTCTAGTTTAGTTAAGTTCCGTTCACAATAAACCCAAACCAAAATGCGAATAACTCAGAAGAAAATTAGAATTATCCTTATGGCCAGCCTTTCCTGGTATGAAAACCAACTTTTACTCGATATTCACCATATCTGGGAGCATTGATAAAATCTTTACAGAGATATTATTCAGTACCATATAAATTGTTGTTCTAGTTTCTTTGACCCAGTAGAAGGATTAAAAAAAATACAAATGAGAATATACTATGCTTGGATTTGGAGGAAATATACTAACTTAAATAATTTATTATCACAACAACTCCAGGTTTATATCCACGTTTCCTCAAGGATGATTATTACAAAGTCGTGCTTGCGCATGCTATGGAAGTATCAGGACGCATATCTGTCTTGGGGTAGTTGTTGAATAATTCTTCCATTGTATATTCAACTCATAGACCACATAAGGCTTGTCCCTTAGTTTGCTTGTACCATCAATTAGCGAAAGCACTTGAAGGTTACAAGGCAGATATTACAAGTAAATCCATATCTCCAAGCAAAATGAAGTCCCTTCTCATCCTCACACTCTTTTTGGCAAGAAAATAAATATTTTAGGAAACATTTATCTATTATATTTATTGCATATTCTGCGCCGCCCCACACCCCTTCACCCCACCCACATCACCCCACCGCCCCCCACTCCGGCCCCAACACCCCCT
>JAMXBB010000004.1:12313479-12365068 GCA_024138015.1 Lumnitzera littorea
ACCCCCACCCACCCCCACTCCCCACCCTCTTCCTTCTCCCTTAATCGATGTCCTTGAAAATCAAAAGGTGCAAGAAACTTTTACTTCAGAAAATTGTTAAATTTTCTTAATCGTGTTGAGTTTTGTCGAGTGGAAAATATATTCTTAGTGTATTTTGACCAGATCAAGGCCATTATAACATGAGATATACTAGCTAGCAACATATCTACGTTACATGCACAAAAATAAGTATTTTTAAGCTTAAAAAATATAAAAAATAAAAAATATTAATCCTTGGATGAGCCTAGTGTAATTGACACAATAAGACAGGCAGAGTAGATTTGAATTTAAAAGATAAGAATGGATTATTTTTTACTGTGGAACTTATGTAGCTAGCGGCAAGAGCAGTTGAACAAGCAGTTTTTAATAAATGGGAATGACTTAATTGTAATTCGAGTGTCGGAGTGGTTGAATAAGTAGTTTCTCATGAAATTGGAAGGACTTAGTGTTAATTTAGATATTATTAATAACTTTCAATGGAGTGTGGAATTCGATAGGATTTATAGGATTAATGATCAAGATATTAGAAGATTAAATGCAACTAAAATAATTTATTATATATGACGTTTATAGAATTAAGGGAATAACATTTTTGTTTCTAGCAATTTTATTCTAGCATTATTCTATTCTATTCTATTATATACACCAAACGTGCTATTAGAGTAAAGAGGAAACAAGTCAAGACATAATAAAAAATCTGTTTGAATGTCATGTTAATAATCAAATAACAAATTTTAATAGAGTATAATGTTTAAATAGTTTGTTAATGAAAAATAGTGAATCCAAATGAAATAAAATATAAGTGTTAAAAGGTAAAAGCATAAATAAAATTAAGTTTAGGATATATATCTCCCTCCAATGTATTACTATTACTGTTCAAGTTAGAGAACCTTTATCAATGGTGTGTTTCTAGAGAGTTGCTTAGAGTGCATGTAAAATTAAATAACTTTCCCTCTTTAAAAACAACCCACTTTCTCAATGATTACTTCAAAAGAATTATTTAGCAATTTTTGGGTTCATCATATGTTTACTATTTTTTTTATAAATTACATAAATGCAAATGAGATAAAATTAATTACTAAATTAGTAATGCTAAATTGCATTTTGAAGATGAGACATCATAATTTATAAATATCTCACATTTGTAAGTTACAATTTAATAAACTAGATACCATTGCTAAATTGCATTTAATAAATGGGATTTTATAATACATGATAGATATAACAACATGGTAGAGTGGTAAAGGTGCATATATGAATAATGCATGAGAACATGGGTTTGAATCTTGAGTGTATTTTTGTTTTATTTAAGGCCTATTAATGCAAATTAATTTGAGCATGATTCAAGAGTTTCAATGAAAATTGAAGCTTCTAAAGTGTGTTTTTAGTAAAGATTGAGACCTCATAAACATGATTGACAATTAAAAAATAGTAAGTTATATTCAATTTTCGGATTAAATCAGTCAACAACCCATTCGAATTCAATTCAAAATTAAACTTTGTTGTTGACTTTCCAAGCTTGATTCAAGCTCCAACACTATAAATTGGAGCTTGAACAAGCTAGACATAAATCTTTACACCCCATACTCTCTACAAGTAGAAATTTGAGCTTTCTCTCTATAACTCGCCAGCTTCACTTTCTCTCTCTAAAGCCACCACTCTACAATGGTTTTCAAGCGAATCCACTACCTCTACTAGCTTCACCACCATCAACAACCTAAGACCCAACACTTAGTCAAACCCTAGTAGCCACTCTATGGCTGAGCCACTATCACTAAGCAACGACCATTTCCTAACCATTACAAAACGCTTACCATTGGCTAAGATACCCTAACCAAAGCCCCTTTCCTCAATAGTTTTCTCATCAATCTAGATTTTCCTTCATAAAATTCGCCTTAGAAGCACCCTGAGGCACCCCCCCTAAATGGTCTCTTGTTTTGTCCTTATACGACTTGTTTTCTCTCTTGTGGGGCTTTGGATCCAACCAGATTGAGCTGACCCGATCCTTGCACCTTAATATGACCCTAGTTGGTTTGGTCCTATAAACCTTGTAAATTTAGCTATTTAAGAGTTGAATTAAACCCTAATACTGTAAATGACTTGATGAGTCGTTAAAGCCGACCAAGATAAAAATTTAATAAATTATAAATTTAAATATATTATAAGTAGTAAAACCTTAGAAATCGATCAAAACCCTAAATCGCGTACTAAAACCCTAAATCTGATTTATGCACCATTAACTAAAATTGAACCCGAATTTGATCGAAACCCTAAAATTATAACTTTAAGCCTATAAAATAATTAAATATCACTCAATAGTGATATAATTGTAGTCGATTGCAATTATTGACTAAATCACGTAATTGCGTAAAATTTTTAAGGAAATCATTACAATAACTTATAAAAATTATAATTTTAACGGGTACCAATTAAATTAATAAATTTTCAAAAAATTCCAAAATTAATTTATGAAGATTATTTTTATGATTTTTACGTTTAGAAAAATTATATATAATTATTTCTAATTTCCGTTTTCTTCCATTTTCTCTATTTTCCTTTCTTTCATTTTCCTTCTTTTCTTCTTCTCTTCTATTTTCCTTCTCCTACATGTGAAATTGCAGCTGCAATTGCAACAGCCCATGTGCACAAAATTAATGTCTAAGTGTCACAAATTTAAGGGGGAAAGGACAAAGTAATAGAGTACATATCATACCTTAATTAATGCTTAGATTATGAGGATAAACTTCTTTATCTTTTTATTTTATTTGCCCAAAAATTTCTGTTGATCCTCACGCTAAAAAAAAAAAAAGAAGAAATCTGGAAAAAAAAAAGAAACATAAATACAAATTGAACACAAAAAGGGAAAGAAAGCAAAACAAAAAGGAAAAACTAAGAACAAGAACAAGAACAAGAAGAAGAAGAAGAAGGGGAAAAAGAAGAAGGAAAATTAAGATTAATACAAATATAATAAGGTAAGTATATTTATTTTGGTTATACATATGTATATTATATGGTATGTACATGTATATACTAAGTATTTTTATTGTATTTTACTAAATAATTCATTACATATACATGTACATATACATGAGTAGATAACTTAAGAAATATTTATGTATCTCTTATGTATGTATAAAGATATGTATGTAGACATGTATATATTTATACTAATAGGTAGAATATACGGTATATGTATGTACATGTATGTATAAATAGGAATATATAGTAAATATTTAGAAATCTTATTATTTGAATATGATATACATGAACACAAAAAAAATAAAAAAAATAAATACCTAGATGTATATATAAAAAAGAGTACATATAGTATGTATTTGGTATTTTCAAAAAATAAATATAGATATATACATATATGTGTACACGTGAAAATGATTATTTATGTATATATGTATACAATCTTTTGTTTTCATATGTATATATATAAGGATAAGTATTTGTATATTATATACATGTATTTTGTATTTATATATTCATATATACATGTAAGCTATATTTTATATACATATATGTATACATAGACATATGGCGTAAATATATGCATAACATATAGTATATAAAGTATATTAAGTAGTATATACAAATCAATAATATTTGCTAAATAAAATAAATTCACAAAAATGTAAGAAGTATATATATATTACAGTAAATTAGGAATTATTAATTAAGTAAATTATAAAAATTAATCAAATATAGTAATAAGTATATATGTGTGTGTGTGTGTGTGTGTGTGTCGTAAAATACAAATAAATAATAAGAAAATAATAAAAATAACAGTAATAATAATTGCAATAAGTCTAAAATCTCAAAAATAGGTAAAAATGAGTAACTAAGGTAAAATAAGCTTAAAATAATAAAATTATCAATTATATGATTTAATAATTATTTAAATCATATATAATTTAGAATAAGCTAAAATTAATATTTTATAACTTATTAAATTAAAATAATAAATTTTGTAATATTTTTATATCACAGTTCAAACTGCAAGTCACAACGTCCAAAACGGACCTCGCTACGAGAAAATACACTCGAAAACGATCAAAATGGACTATAAGTTCATAAAGATCTGAGCTAAAACAAAAACGTTATATGCGATTTGATAAAAAACTAGAATCAATGATTTCATGTAAATCAATAATCAATTTAAGTAAACAATACGACTTAGCATACTAGTTTAGTTATTTAATTCCCAAACTTACTACTTTCCATATTCCTTTAATGTTAGGTGATCTTAAGATCGAGACCAACTTACCTTTAGACATTACAATCCTTGATATCATTTATGATTATGTGAGTACTCTCGATGACTCTATACTTGTTTTGTGCTTATAGTTAGTGCATATGAATTAAATATTAATAACTTGATACATAGGTGTTTGGGTTATGCATGTGACTGATATTGATTTATTACTGTGCAAAATACTGTTAAATGTGATAGACGAAGATTTGGTTATATAATTGATTGTTGCATAATTTGAATGATTTGTTAATAATGTTTGACCACCTTATAAATTGACTTAATCATATTCAACTCAACTAAAATTAAACGGATCAGGCATAGAGCACGAACATTGCATATAATGATTCGGTCGTCACCTCACGTGATTGATAATGAAGAGCCTTGGAAGGATAGATTCCCACATGATTTGATTAGTACAGTGTAAGAGCATTGGTACAATAAGACCCTACCCTTGGCTCGCGGGTTCTACTAGTGTCGGAGACGCTAACCGTGGGTGGCTGGGGGTTACATCTAAAGACCATTGCTGTAGGGTATGAGCGTAAATTGCGAGGGCTACCTCACTGCTAGACCTAGATATTTGTATACTATTGATTGTTAGAAATAGAAACCTATTTTGTGAAACAGGTTGTGATTAGTGCCGATGTATCTCCAACCCTTACTTCGAAGGGTGTTAAATCTGATGTTGTATGTAACATCGGTCAACTGCATATATACTGTTTGGCATACTGCTTGTCATGCATTCATATGTTTGGTAATAAACTATTTGATAACTTGTTTGCTGGTATAGTACATGGGATAACTCACTAAGCTCATGTAGCTTACTCCCCAATAGTTTTCTCTTGCAGGTCGCTAGATGATCGAGCATGGATTAAGAATTGAGAGTTGAGTGCCAACGTCGAGATACATAGAAGTTAGAATTTGAGGATAGACTGCATGGTTCATTTGAATTATTATATATATAACTATTAATACTACATTTAAATTTTGTAACTTTAATAAGTTTAAGTTTTAGAACTTTACTACCTAATCTTATTGTTTAGTAGAAGATATCAATTCTCTACGGTTCTGACGGACTATGGCTTATCGGAGATCTATAGTCACATATATGCGGTCGTAAGTTAATTAAATTAAAAATAAATAAATAAATAAATAAAAACTTTAGTGACTAATTGTTTAGAATCTTACAATCTCTTACTTGCAAGATGATTTTCAAATCATGAATGCACACGTGATATGAAAATTTTAGATAATCCTACTAGGCTCCCCTTTAGGGTCATGATAGGTCCTTTGTTAATTTAATTGTTAGCTTTTTTTTTCTTTTCTTTTTTTTTGTATTCTATTTCCATTTCGTGTTTCATGTATTTTTTTTTTATCTAATTATAATCATAATAAAAAAAAGAAAGAAAAAAAGAAAAATGAAAGAAAAAAAGTTTAATTTATTTTTATTTTTATTTTTCCTAGGTTAATACATAAATAAGTAAATAAATAAAATAAAATAAAGAAAAAAATAAAAAATCATTTTATCACTTAGAAAAATCAATTTTCCAAATAAATAAAAATAAATCAACCATTTTCAAAATTACGACACATTTAAAACTTTCCAAAAATAAAAACCCTCGATTTAGGACCCTTTTAGAAAATTTTAAAATAAAAAGGATTGGTTAAGAGATCTAAACTCGACCATCTTTCACGATTTAAAACGAACCAACAAATTAAAGTTTTTGAAAACAAACTAAGGAAATTTAATCTCTAATAGTTGATACATAGGCACTTATAGTAATTACGAGGTGACTTAAAATATGAAAAAATTTGTTTTTCCCACTTTAGCTAATTTTTGAATTGATGTTATCTTTTACTTACAAATTATTTAAATTCCTTAAAGGGTATTTTAAAAAGTAAATATAAATTTGAAAAATTAATAGTGTTGTCTATAAGGATTTAAAATATTAGCCCTTAGACTCAATCTTTGGTTTTCCTAAACCTTTTTTAAAATCAGTTTTTTAAGTAAACTAGTGGCTAGGTTAAATTGGTTCACACAATTGATTTAACCTAACCCATTCCTTTCTCAACCTTGATTTCGTGGCTACTCTAAGTTTTTCTTAATCCTCAGTTGAGGGTTAATATTAAACGGGTTAAGGTTTAATACTAATCAGGTTAAGGAAAAACTGGGAAAAAATTAGGCTCGACAACTTGGTGATTGCATTAGAGAATGTCAAGAGAGCTAACCACTTAAAGAACTCTATGGAATTAAATTTACCTTTTAAAAAATACCCATGTTACTTATTTATTTATTTATTTGTTCGTTTCATGTACATATATATTTTTTTAAATTGCTATATTCACCTGTTATATGCGTCATATTTAGGGATTTTGGGGAGAGTGATTGCATTAAGGATGCAGGTAGATATGGTTAAACCCAGGTCGTTTTAGAAACCTTGGAGGGGGATCATTATGTAAGTTCCAGTGTAATAGTGTAACCAATGCTTGGGGTTGATTAGGCCACGGCTCTTAAATTTCGATGTAATCAATGAACTATTTCCTCGAAAACGTGTAAGGTTATAGAACTTTAGGACCTTTATAACCTACCATAACTTACATACAAGACTTTTAGACCAGTGAATAAATAGTGATAGGGCATATAATCAACAAAAGGTCAGAACTCTATTAGAATTCCATTATACTATAAAAATGTTCTAATATACTTTCCCTATACAATAATAATGGAATTCCAGTAAAAGTGCTTACCTTAAATCCTTTTATTCCAATAAAAATGTTCTAACACACTTTCCCTACACGTGTTGAAGTAGGCGGTTCAAAGAGGAAAGCGTTGGAAATCTAGAGAAAGACGAGGGAAATAGAGGGAAAGAGAGGAAAACAAAGGGAAAAGGATAGAAGGGGAAGGAAAAAGGGGCTAATGTGGTGCCACGTCAATCGTGTTGTCTAACTTTGACATGCTACATGTTATTACGTGACACGTGGCGGCTAATGTAGCATACCACCTAGCTGATACGTGGTGTAATCAAATCCTAATACCTTATAGTTTCTAATGTGTTTTAAAGCAAAAAATAAGGAAAAGGCCTTCCTACCTTTACCAAGATTCGAACCCAAGACCTTATACTCAAACCCATAGCTATGTCCATATGCTTAACCGTCAAGTCGTTGACTTATGCTTTGTTCATATGTGAAATCAAATTGTACATAGGGACTCAGTCAGCCTAAGCTAGATTTAAACCTAAGCTTAGGTTCAATAGTCCAATTTCTAATTAAATTAAAATCCTATGAAACAACCTATAATCTAAATTCCTTTAAAATTTTCTATGACTTTTCAAATTTCTTATATATTTTCCCGAATTTTTCATTTTTTGTATTTTTTTTTCTAAATTTCTTATTTATTTATTTTTTTGCGCTTTTTCCTATTTTCTTATTTTTTGTATTTTCTAGAATTCCTATTTTTTTCTAAATTTCTTCATTTTTTAGGTTTTCTTTAATTTCCTAATTTTTGTGTTTTTCTGATTTAGGGCTTAAAGAGAAAAGAAAGAAAAATAATAAAAATAAAGAAAAATAATAAAAATAAAGGGGGGCAAAAATTAGATGTCTACACCCATGAGGCACTTCCTTTCATCAATTTTCCTTAAAGTTTTTAGTGAGCCCACAAGGTGCTTCTTAAATCAATTTAGGGTTTCTAATCCTTGAAAGATGCTCCCATCTAGGTTAGTGAGCTCAGAAGAGCATGATCAGGTTTTCCAATTTAGGGTTATTAGTTCTTGAGATATGCTTTCGCTTAAGTTAGTGAGCTTAGAAGAGCACAATTATGTTTTCTCAAATCGATTTTGATTTAGAGTTGCTAGTCCCCAAGAGACACTCTTACTTAGGTTAGTGAGCTTAAAAAGGCAAGACCAAGTTTTCCAATTTAAGGTTACTAGTCTTTGAGAGACGTATCTACCTAGGTTAGTAAGTTCAGAAGAGAACAATTAGGTTTTCTCAAATCGATTCCAATTTAGCGTTGCTAGCCTCCGAGAGATGCTCTTGCTTAGATTAATGAGCTTAGAAAAGTATGACCAGGTTTTCTCAAATTAATTCCAATTTAGAGTTACTAATCCCGAGAGACACTCTCACCTAGGTTAGTGAGCTTCGAAGAGCACAATCAGGTTTTCTCAATATATTCCAATTTAAGGTTACTAGAGACACTCATACCTAAGTTTAGGACAACTAGCTAGTTATAATGCTTCTTAAGGTAAGTTTATCCCTAGGGCAAAACTGTTGTCTCTTTTTATATTCATAGCAAGGTTTTACTCAAACTTTACCATAAAGAGAGGTAGCTGTAGACATCCTATTTTTATCTCCCCATAATTTTGTTTTATTTAGAATAAGGAAAAGGGTCCTAATTTTATGAAAAAAGTGAAAAGATTAGAAAAATACAAAAAAATAGAAAAATTAGAAACATAAAAAATAAATAAATAAATTCAGAATAGCACAAAAGATGAAAAATTTAGAGAAAATACAAAAAAAATATAAAAATTTCTAGGAGTAATAGAATTTTTAAACCTAGGTTCCTCTTTAATGTTGTTGAGTTTATCCAGTCATTAGTAGGCATAATGGTTCTACATCACTTAGAATTTTTAGATGAAACCATTGAATTAAAGATGGTTCAAAATTCAATTTTATTTTATAGGGTTAATTAATTATAAGTTAGCTTAGTGCGTTTTTATTTTGGTTGTTAATTGGTTTATTTATTTATTTATATCTATTTATTTTTAGAATAGAAAAAAAATGAAATATAAAAAAGAAGAGGAGTACCTGATTGGACCAGGTTCAGACCTGGTCTACGTATTTGGGAGATCAAGGCTTAAAGCCTTAATAAGCATTCGACCTATGGTGCAAGCAAGTGAATTCTTGCATTTATTTTTGCCCCAGGTGCATACAATGCATCCGCTAACCTAGGTACATGCCACACACTTGGCATGTGCCGAGCCATCCCAACTCCCCTTTCCTTCCTTTCTCTTCCTAATCCCTAATTCCTTTACAGTGTGGCCAAACTTGGTGGCCTATGTTCAAGCTCATTTTTCTCATGTCTTCCATACGATTCCACCCTAATTTTCGATGGAATCATGTACTAAGCATAGCCTAGTTTTGAACTTATCCAAGAATACATCCAAATTTAGCCATTTAATTAGTCAAATGCGAGTTAAAAAAAAAAATCAACTTCGCAATTGTAGCTTCACATTAATCTAAGTATGATTTAAGCATTTCAATGAAAATTGAAGCTTCCAAAGTGTGTTTTTAGCAAAGATTGCAACTTCATAAACATGTTTGATCGTAAAAAACAATAAGTTATATTCAATTTTTAGATTAAATTGGTCAAAAACCTTTCTGAATTCAATTCAAAATTAAATGTTGTTGTTGACTTTCCAAGCTTGATTTAAGCTCCTACATTATAAATTAGAGCTCGAATAAGCCTTGTGGACACAAATCTCTTCAAGCCATACTCTCTACAAATAGATATCTAATCTTTGTCTCTATAACTCGTGAGCTTCACTTTCTCTCTCCAAAACCACCACTTTACGGTGGTTTTCGAATGAATCTACTGTCTCCATTAGCTTTACTACCGTTAACAACCCAAGGCCTAACAACTGGTCGAACCCCAATAACCACTCTACGGCTAAGCTACCTTCACCAAATGGCTACCATTAGCTGAGGTACCCCAACCAAAGCCCCTTTCATCAATAGTTTTCTCATTAATCTGGTGTTTCCCTCACAAAATTCGCCCTAGAATTGTAAACCCTATACAATTAATGATTTAAGCCCTAAACTAGATCTTAGCACTTTAAATAATGTCATGAGTCGATAAGGCTAGGTAAGATAAAAATTTTATTAAATCATGAAATCTAATGTAGTATCGATAATAAAAACCCTAGGAATTCGATGGAAACCTAAATCGCATAAATAACCGAAATCAAATTCAAACTTGATGAAAATCCTAAAACTATGGTTTTAAACTTATAAAATGAATAAATATGACCTACTAGTAATGAAACCTTAGTTGATTATAATTATCGGTTAATTCATCTAATCGTGTAAAACTTATAACAAACACGTTGAGATAACTCATAAATATTATAAATGTAACAAGTAACAATTAAATTAATAAATTTTTATAAAATTCAATATTATTTTATAAATACTAAATTTATAATTTTTGTATTTGGAAAAACCTAATATTTTTATTTTTATTTTCCTTGTTCCTTCTTTTCCCTATTTTTTCTTTTTCTTTTTTATTTCCTTAATTTCCTTACATTGCCATGTGAAGCTCCAAATTTTTCACCAGTAGCCCATGTGCATTTTAAATTTTTCCAAGTTTTATATTATGAGAAGAAGGACAAAAAGCATAGATAAGCTTATCCTATCCCATTAATTATAACCTAATCATCTCTCTAGCTTTGTTTACTTTTCTTTGCGTAGTGAAATTTTTTTTTTTTTAATCTTCTTGGATAGTTCACGCAAAAACACATATACATATTCTAAAATATAAACAAAGTTCCACATGTTTTTTTTTTCTTCCTTATTCCAATTGTAAGTTTCAAAAATCTTTTTTTTTTTTTTTGTTTCCTTTGTCATCAAATAAATTAAGAATAAGAAGAAGATGAAGCTTAGGGATTTCATTGAAGAATATTGCACAAGTAGGATATTTATTATGTAAATTATATGTATTTTGAATTAATCATCTTTGTATATTCTTTTACATACATATATTTTAGATTTTATATGTAATCTTTGTATTTTTTTGTCTATGTATGTTCATATATGTGTATAGATATTAAGGTGTATTTATATGTATAGTATATATGTTATAGTAATTTCTACAAATATTTAGTGTAAGAAATTTATATATATGTACATGTATGTATGTGCCTATAATAATATATATATTATGTATTTTCCTTACTTATGTACATATATACATATGTATGCGTGTATAGTATATATATATATATATATATATACACTCAGTATTTTTATTATATAGTATACTATAGGTGTATTTAGGTTTGTATAATTTTTATTACATGTACATAAATATACTATGTAACCGAAATATGTATATATAATTACAAAATACAAAATACTAGTATAATATAATATGTGTATAATAGAGGATATATGTATTCGATCTGTATAAGTGCATACCGTAGTGTAATTATGTTGTATTTTTATTATATGGATTATGTATATATATATATATATATATATCTATGGATGTGATGTATATGTGTATGTATTTATGTATAATATTATTTATATTAAGTATTTTAGTATAAATATATATGTAAGATGACCATATTAAGTATTTTAGTATATATATGTGTAATATAACCGTATATGTATGTGTATGTATAAAATACAATTACATATATATATATATATATATACCCATACGTATAGTGTATATAATATATTTAAGGTTATGTTATTATAGTACATAAGTATATTATATGTACAAAAATACGTATATGAATAATATGGTGTAAGTAGAAAAACAGGTATATTTGAATAGTACATAGTAATATACAATAATATTAATTTAATAAATAAAGTAAAGTAGTAAATAAGAGTCTATATATATATATATATATATATATATATATATACCCTAACTTTGAAAAAATTATAAGAAATAACTAATTTAGAAAATTTAGAAAATGTGGAAAAAGGACAAAAATTCAAAAGTGACACGTAGCATACCCTTATGCTACTATGTCATCACTTAGCTAAATTTAATTAAATTCCTAATTTAAAAAATAATAAAATAATTAATTAATTAGGTCATTAATAAAGTAGAAAAAATGAATTGAATAAGTCTTAAACCTAAAAATTAGCAAAAATAGGTAATCATAGTAAAATAGACCTAAAAATAAGAAAATTACAAAATATAAGATTTAAACATTTATTAAACCGTAATTGTATAAAGAAAACTTAAAAATAATATTCTATAATTATTTAAGTCAAAATAATGAATTCCATAATATTTTTATATCATAGTCGAAATTATGGGTTTTAACATTCAAAACGAATCTCGCTACGGAAAAGCATATTCGAAAACAATCAAAATGGACTACAACTTTACAAAAATCCGAATTAAATTGAAAAAAGTTATACACGATTAGCTAAAAAGCTTGAATCAATAATTCCATATAAACAAATAGCTAATTTAGATAAATAGTACTAAATATAATAATAGTTTAGCTATTTAATTCAACACTTACTACGAAATCACGAGATTGATACTGACTTACCAGCCAATTACTACGATCCTTGATTTAGAAAATGGCTGAGTGAGTATTCCTAATGATTTCGTACATGTTTGTATATATAGATAATAAATATTATTTGTTATTAATAATTGAATGTTGTGTCGGGTTAGGTTATGCTTGTGCATGATATTGCTTGTTAATAGTAAATTTACTTTAAAAGTATGATAATGTACTGTTTGCTGCATAGTAAATACGATAGCAATTGATCTGTCTATGACTTTGTTGACCACTTAATAAAGAGACTTAATATTATCCAAATTGAATTAACTAAATTGAAACATGCATAATCATGCATTACATAATTAATTCTGGCCATCACATCACACGAAAGTAGTAAGAGGCCATATGAGGGTTGCTTAGTTCTGGTTATAGTGTTTTAGTACGGTTCATACGTACTATATGACCTTACCTTGGCCCGTGGGAACACTAGGAGTTGGAGGTGCTAATCGCTTGGCTAAAGGTCAAGTCTAAAGGCCTCCATTTAGAGTTGAGTTAAGACTGCGAGAACCTACTCACAATCATACTTAGAACTGAGTTTTGACTAAAATGGAAAATGGACGTACCATTTTGTTTTTTAATATGAAACATGGAGTTTCATTGTTATATAAGTTCTAGTATAATACTTAGATCTAATTGGTGCTGTGTATACTCCAATCTTAACTTTAAAGGGTGTTAAATCTGAGTTACATGCAGTACCTAGTCACTTGCATGTATTTGTATAGCATATTAATTATTTGTACATTCATTTATTTAAAATTAATTGTTGTATAACTTATTTGTTATATGGTTGAGGGAATATCTCACTAAGCTAGTTAGCTTACAACCTCATAGTTTACTTGTGCATGGGGACTTGTTCATGGATTTGGGCCGTAGGATGCTCGAGATTAGTGAATTATTGATGGGTTGATGTAAGTGTGGGATTAGTGATGAGAGTGTATTTATACTGTTGTAATTAGATCATGAAACTTATTAGGTGATATAATGTATTACTAGTTTACAATTTAGTGTATTACAGACTTATTACCAGTAAATATTTATATGTGTTATTTATAATTCAATAGTCTTGTTATCAGAAATATGTAATGATATTACTTGCACCTGTATAACTCTAGATTATTAGTTATAGTAGTAGCCTTATATATCATATAAAGGGTTGTCGATTGAAAAGAAAATTTATCTACAGTCCTTTGTGTGATATACGACGCTTGCCATGACTAGCTCTCTCGGGTCATGACAAGAACCCCCCCAAGGCAACTTGATCCAACCCTAATTGGTTCGGTCCTTTGTTTATTTAATTGTTAGCTTTTTTTTTTTAGTCATTTCTTTTTTGTATTCTATTTCCATTTCATGTTTCATGTGTTTTTCTTTCATTCAATTGTAACCTTAACCAAAAAAAAAAAAAAANATATTTATGATTTAATAAATATCCAAATTTTATATTTTTGTAATTTTCTTATTTTTAAGTTCATTTTGTAACAATTTACTTATTTTGCTATTTTTAAGGTTAAATACTTGTTTAATTCACTTTTTATTACTTTAATAATTTCTTAATTAATTATTTTATTATCATTTTTAATTACGAATTTAATTAAATTTTATTAAGAGCTGACGTGATAGCACGGAAGTGTTCCACATGTCACTTTCATGAATTTTTCATATTTTTCCTATTTTATATATCTATTATTATATTTTATTAAACTTTATAAATTAATTTACTTTTCTTCCCTAAACCTCATGGCACTAAAATATATATACATATTATATTACTTTATTTAGTAATTTTGTATATTACACATATACTATTTAAGCATACTCATATACTTATACATACTATACTACTAATATATGTATTTTATACATATATATACTTATATACTTAGGTTCCCTTATTTTATTTACACATGTGTACATAGTTAATTTTACAATATAACCTTAAATACAATTATGTACCATATGTATATACATATACTATACTTATACGTATACCATATTTTTTATTTTATTTTATTTTATTTTATACTATATTCATACGTATATAACTGGACGCATATACATATGTATAATGAAAATAAACAATATACATATTTTATACTTATATATATACACATATATCTCTTTATACCTTACACTAACATATTCAATTATAACATATATGTACATTTGAGTATATACATAAGTATTTATATACATATATGATCACATATATATATAAGAAATATGAACTTTTTATAGAATGAATCATTACATGTACAAACAAATGTAATACAAAGAAAAGAATTACAAAACTAACTATATTACATATTCCCTAAATACATGTATTTCTACAAAATATACATATATAACAAAAGTACATATAAATTAACAAGATAAAGATATTAGAATACTACTTGATTACTCCTTTTGATGTCTTAAAATATTGTTGATCTAAGTGCTTTCTTCCTCTTTCATATTATTGTTGAGAAACAAGAAGAAAATTGAGATAAAAAAATGGATAGAAGAGAAAAAGAAAGAGAGTTTTTGATGGAATGAAGAAGGAAAATGTGTGTTTACATTAGTTTGAGTTAGATTTTGAAAAAAAATTAAACAAGTCAAATGCACCAAAAATTGTAGCCGGCCAAAAGAAAAAAATATAGAAGAGAAAGAAAAAGAATATAAGGTTAACAATTAATTGATGGGACAATTGGTTTATCTAAGACTTTTGGTTTTACTCTCTTTATGAAGACATGTGGACAAGGAAAAAAACACATGTTGCCAACCGAACATGATTCTAGAAGATTAATGTGGAAGGAGAAGAAAAATTGGAAAAGAAACGAGGAAAAGGAAAAAGAAATAGAAGAGAAGAAAAAAAGAAAATGAAAATAAAAATAATAGGCATTTCTAAAAAAAATTAGAAATTTAGTAATTATAAATAATATTAAAATTTCATAAAATTTATTGATTAAATTATCACCCATTACGTTTATAATATTTAAAAATTATTCCTATGCGTTCATTAACAATTTCACGTGATTATGCGTTTTGGCTGATAATCGTATTCTATTAGGTTTTTAATACTTTTAGGGTATAATTATCCATTTTATAAGCTTTGGTTTATAGTTTTAGAGTTTTTGTCAAGTTCATATTCAACTTCGGATACTTACGTATATATAGGGTTTAAGGTTTTTGTACGCGATTTAGGTTTCAATTGAAATTCTAGGATTTTTATTACATATAATATATTCAGTTTTATAATTTAATAAAATTTTCTATCTTACTTAACCTTATTGACTTGCGAGATTATCTGTAGTACTATAGTTCAGTTTTACCCTCAAATAGCTAAATTCGCAGGGTTCATATAATATTTATAGTGTGTTTCTTCTTTTTAAATTTCACACCCACTTTTAAACCCTTCATTTTATGTTGTTTCTTCTTTGTCTTCGGAAGCTCATATAGTATTGGACATACGCTAGGGTATTTAAAGTTTTAATTATTAGGATATAATATTTGAAAAAAAAAACAAACGATTCGAGCCGTAAACCGAATCAAATCGAATAGTTAAATTAGGTTTCATTCAGTAAGGGGAGCGAATTATATTTAATCAAACTGCGCCCATTCCTAATTAAGGACATTACAAGTTATTTGAGTTTTGTTACATGGCGGTGAAATTCCACTTTAATGACAGCACAAACTTATAGTGGTTACGATAACGTTAAGTTTTACTAATCAAATGAAAATAACATTTGTTTCTAATTTATTGAGATAAATCATTATGATGATAGCTTGTATTAATCAATATTTGTGCAACCTTTCCTATAGATGTCTTTTGAAATCTTTATCTATTGCTTATTGCATATTCCTCCCTATAGTTTTACTTTTCCCAAATGCATGATATCTGTTTTATCATTACATTTTACTATTAATTTGGGAACATGGGTTAATAATTAAAGAAACAATAGCCATTGCCAATTATCTGTGGATTTGGGTTTCTAAAAACAGCGTACAAGTACTTGAATTAATACTAGTAGATAGCGAGAAAATACAGGTAATGTTTTTGTTAAAAACAAAAGTAATATATCATAATTTTGAAAAAGACGCTAAAATACATTTCATACTCTTTTCCCATTGATTTATTTCACCATTAACACAATAAATGTTGGAATGAGCAAAATATTCAGCTGTTTTTGTACGGAATGAACGCCTGATAGTAGAGCACGAGTCGTGCGAGAGCAGGAGAAGATAAAATGTATGAAGATGTCATTTCATTGATGAATGATTAATTAATTACATAACTGTTGTACTACCATTTATAGTACAATCAGTGTGACAAACAAATAAACAATAAGCCAATTAACTATATACACATGTACTAGTAATAACTAAACTAAAATAATATAATTAATATTTCCACAGCTCCCACCCCTCAAGTTAGAGCATCTCGTAAGCCCAACTTGGCACACAAATGAGTATGTTAGGAAATAGACAAAGCTTTAGACAAAGCTTTAGTAAGAATATCGACTACTTAGTGTGAGGAAGGAATGTAAACAAGCTGAAGAAAACTAGATGCAACATGATCTCGGATGAAATGAGCATCAATGTCTATATGTTTGTGATATCAGATAAGTGCACTTATCAATTTTAATATAGCGGATGTGAATTCAAGTTGATCCCTCAAAGATTTCGAGTACTAATATTAACCTCAACTCTATTATCTAACCGAAAAATTGTGATGGGTTGAATGAATTAAAAATACTAAAATTAACAAACTAACCTAATTATGAGACTTGATCAAGCAATTTAGAAAGCGATAAAATTGAGAACAACTTCAAGAAAGCAAATAACGTATTTAGGAATTATTTCCCCTAGTGTTTAAGATGTGACCACTTAAAATGTATCCAATTCAATCTCTATTATTCTTGACCAGAGGGATTCACAATTAAAGTTAACACCTTTCTCAAGCATATTAACCTTAATCCTAAATTATTTACCGGAATCTCTTCTCTTAGTAATATAATTCAAAATTGCATTAATGGATAATGAATTCCCATACAAAAGAACAACTTTCCGGAAGAAACATATATCTTATCTCTAAGTACACATGTAATTCTCTCCAATTATGTCAAGATCTCATTACACATGTGATTTCTCAATCATCATGCATAATATCATAGATTAATATCCTAGAAATATCAATTAACAATTAAATAACATAATTGAATCAAGAAAAGATAGAAACTTTATTGAAAATTATTAATCAATCTAATAGTTACATGAAACCTTAGGTTCCATAATCCTAAATACAAGAATATTAAGCTATTATAATGAAACTAAAAACAAATTGCAACAAAATCATGAAATAAAACATGAAAAGCCCCTTTTATTGATGAAAAATCTCTCCAATCTTGAAGTTGGGTGTTGTTTTCGCCTTTTTCTTCTCCTTCTCTTCAAGTCTCTTCACTTCTCGAGTTTCCAATCCCTTGTGTGAAACCCTAGTAAGTCCTTTTATAACGTATTGTAAGGTTTCTCTTTTCATCACTAGACACAGCCTGGGATACAGCCGTATCCCCAGGTCGTATAACTTTCTGACCTTGGCAAATCTTCTTGGATGGACACAGCTTGGGAACACGACTATGTCCTAGACTGTGTAACTTCAAAACTTCATAACTCATTCATTTGAACTCCAAATTGAGTGAAACTTGATTCTTTTTCTTCGTTTTCAATCCAAGAACACGTTCAAACCTTGAAATCAAAATTTTACTCAATTAAGTAATAATTTATTTAAAGAAAACCAAAGATGTAAGGGAAATACTATAAAATCACCATGTGAAATATGTTTAAACTAAGAGTTATCATTTGGTATGAGCATGCATATAATGATTATTAGCAATTAATAAAGCAGAACAATTGCCACACAAAAAAGAAATAGGTAGCTAAAGCGAATAACCCAAATCCCGTAACATATAAGAAGTTTAAAGCAAATCTTTTGTGGCTATAGCTAAACTTGTATACTTCGCTTCGGTCGTTGAAGTAGAAACAGTGGCTTTTTTCTTGGTTTTCCAAGAAACCAAAGCATTACCAATCATAACACAATAACCAGAAATAGACTTCCGATCCTCTGTACTAGAACCCTAATCGAAATCCAAAAAACTACGCAATTCTAAAGTGTTAGCAACTAGAAAAAATAATCCCAAATAGACAGTTCCCTTCAAAGAGCGCAACAAGTAAAATAGAGCATCTTGATGAGGCTTTTATGGACATCTAAGAAACTAACTTAGTCGATTAACAGCAAAGAAAATATTTGGTCAAGTGAGATTTATATATAGTAAATGCCTTAAAAGCTTCTTGTACAAAGTAAGATTAGTCAAAGGTTCATTAGTAGAGAATCCAAATGAAATAGCGACTGCATAGGAATTGAAGTAGGCTTAGTGCCAATCATGCTAGTAGATTGTAAAACATCAATGATAAAATTCTGTTGATTAACTAAGATACTATGTTCTATTCTACATAATTCGAGACCAAGAAAGAACCTAGCACACCCAAGATCTTTGATAGTGAACTGCTCATGTAGTTGCTGTTTAATAAAAGAAATAAAATTGCTATCCAAACCCGTAACCAACATATCATCAACATAGAGAAGAACATAAGTGTAACTAGCAACTCCAAAATGAACAAACAAAGAATAATCATGGGCAAACTGAGTAAAACCAAGAGAAATGAGGAACTTAGATATCTTTAAATTCTGCTGTTGAGACGCTTGACAAAGACCAAACAAAGACTTACTCAACTTACACACTTGTTTAGGCATTACTTTAATGTATCCTATAGGTAGCAGCATGTAAATATCCTCATCCAAATGTCCATCCAAAAAAGTGTTATTAACATCAAATTGGAACAAAGACCATGAAGAAGCAGTAGCAAAAGCAAGAATAAGATGAATGGAATCCAATTTCACAACCAGAGAAAATGTATCATGAAACTCCTCTCCTTCCACTTATGTAAAACCGTTAGCTACTAAACAAGCCTTATATCTCTCAACTGTTCCATCTAGCCTATAATTGACCTTATAGACCCACTTGGAACCAATTGCTTTCTTACCCTTAAGAAGTGAAGTCAACTATTAAGTATCATTACTGTCTAAAGCATCAATTTCATTTTGTATTGCAATATGCTACTCTTTATGTTTAGATGCATTAGAGTAATTATTTGGTTTTGGAATAGTTAACACCTTAGCTAAAGAAGCTATAAATTCATTGGGGTAAGCAACAAAAGAAGCAAGGTTAAGCAATGGATAAGAATGTGTTATAATAGGTGTAGAAGAACAAGCAGTTGAATCAATGCTCGACTGTACAGAGTGTACAAAGTTATGTAACCATTTAGGTGGATTTCTGGATCTATTCGATTGCTTAAGTTGTAAAGAAGAAGGAATAAAGGATTGATGTGTCTAACCAATAGATGACAGATAAGAAGAAATTGTAGTAGATAGATTAAAAGAAGTCACCGTAGGCACATCAATGCAAGGCTAACCATTAAGGGAAGAAGGAATAGAACAAGGTGAAGAAAATTCAAAGGAATATGCGAGCATGGCAAGAGACTAGTAGAAGAGAGAGACTCCTTGAAAGGAAAAATCTCTTTAAAAAACACCACATCTCTAAAAACAACCACCTTCTTATGGACAAGATCATACACTTGATAAGCCTTCTGTTCATGTCCATATCCCAAGAAAACACATCTAATGCCTCTAGATTCAAGCTTATCCCTTGGTGTTGGATGATTAACAATGTAGCATAGATAACCTATAACCCTTAGATAATCATAAGTAGGTGGATGACCAAAGAGTTTTTCATAGGGAGACTTCCATCTTAGACTTTCCATAGGCATTTTATTAATTAAGCACATCGCAGTAAGAATACATTCTCGCCAAAGACACTTAGGCAGTTGAGCATTAATTCTTAATGCTCTTGATGTTTCTAAAAAATGTCTATGTTTCCTCTCCACTCGACCATTTTGTTGATGAGTATATGGCACTGTCCTTTGATGCATAATACTTTAATGATGAAAAATAAAACGACACTCACTAGACAAATATTCAGAACCATTATCGATTCGCACAAATTTAGGAACAATGGAGAAATGATTAATCACATAAGAAAGATACTTGCGAATGACTGAAGGTGTTTGGGACTTATGATGAAGCAAATAAATCCAAGTGGACTTAATATGATCATCAACTATAGTCAAGAAATAACGAGCACTAGAAATTGAAGTAATACTATAAGGACCACAAATGTCCATATGCAGTAACTCAAAAGAGAAAGTAGAAAGATGTTCACTATGTACAAAAGGAAGACGATGAAATTTAGCTTCTTAACACACATCACAAAACAAATTGTGTAAATCAAACAATTTACAATTGTTTAGATGACGAAGTTTTGAAATTGAACTATGACCCAAACGTGTATGGAAGAGATCAAGTGAAACTGTTGAATTACGTTTAGAAATATGTTTATGACCCTAAAGAATCTTCCTCTACAGCTTGGCACTTATTGAAGTGTACTTAAATAATATAAAGGCCACAAAGAGCTTTAACTGAAGCAACTATTTTCTTAAGGTTCTAGTCCTAAAATATACATTCAAAAGAGTTAAAAGTAACAACAAGATGATGGTCTTTGATAAGGCTATGGACAGACAATAGGCTATGTGTGAATTCGAGTACAAGGTAAACATTGTGTATAGTCAATGATGGTGTAATAACAGCTAAACCAACTTGCTTAACCGGTATGTGTTTGCCGTTTGGTATTCTAACATTAATAGGGTGACTTAATGTTTGTATATCATGTAATATGGTTGAATAAGGGGTCATATCATTTGTAGCTTCCATGTCTACTATCCAAGTTACTAAATTATCACTAAAAAAAAAAAATAGCATTGAGCATAATTGCAAAATGAACGTTGTTTATTGAAGAAGTTACATTAGAATAATCTTTCATTAGCCTATCATGACCTGAGGGGGCTAGCCATGGTAGTCGTTGTATATTGTACAAATGATTGCAGATTAAATTCCCTTACAATCGACGACCCTTTTATACGATACATAAGGCTACAGCTACTACTAACTACCATGAGTGCGCAAGCTTAAGCAATATCATTTTATGATAAATAATAAAATTGTGAAAACATAACACATGGTCTATTTGTATAAAAGTTTTCAAATACAAAGTCTGAAACATGTCTTAAGTTAAACCAATAAAATAATTACATATCCAAATCTATAAACTATTAGAAATACTCTTTGATCACATCTAGCTCCCCCACTGACCTTGGGTAGAAAACTAACCTTAGGCATACGATGGCCCAACTCTACAAAAAGATCGGCTTGCGAGAGTAGACTACAAGGATATAAGCTAACTAGCTTAGTGAGATAATTTCCCTCAGCCATACAACAATCAAGTTATATAACAGTTAAGTTTAACTAAATGAATGCACGACAAACAGTATGCCAAACAAATACATGTAGGTGACCAGGTACTGCATACAATTTAGATTTAATACCCTCCGAAGTCAGGGTTAGAGATTCATCGATACAGTCAGATTCGAGTATCATATTAAAACTTATTTCATAATGAAACTCCGCATTTCGTATTCAAAAGATAATGGTACATCCATTATCAATTTTATCAAAACGAATTCTACATATGATTGTGAGTAGGTTCACGCAGCCTTCACTCACCCTTAAACGAAGGCCTTTGGACTCAACCCTTAGCCAGGTGGTTGGCGTTTCTAACGCCTAGTCATCCCATAGGCCAAGGTAAGGTTATATCGCACATATGCATCGTACGAAATCTATCACAATCAATAATCAACCCATGTATGGCCTCTTGCTACCTCCGTGTAATGTGACTACTAGAATTAGTTATGCAGTGCATATGTATGATCCAAGTTAACATTTTTTAATCGAATAAAATTAAGTCTTATTTATTCAGTGATCATTCCAAGTTACAAACAATCAATTCCTAGTGAATCTACTATGCAACAATAATTACATTATTGAAATTTAAAGTAAATTCACCATCAATAATAATTATCATGCACAAGTATAACCCAACCCTATATACATTCATTTATAGATCATAACTTATATTTACTAACTATAAACATAAACAAGTATGGAATCATTAGGAAAAACTCACTCAGTCATGGCTAACTCAGAGATCGTAATAGTCTGGTCGCAGCTCAGGGTCTATATCGAAATCTCTTGAGAATAATAGAAATTTGTAAGTTTGGGAATTTAAAGTTAACTAGTATCATAATTTGTAAGGTCTATTTTACTTAGTTATGCGAAATTGCTGATTCGAGATTTTTATCGAATCGCGTGTAACTTTTTCATTTTAGCTCGAATCGTTATGAACTTATAGTTTGTTTTAATCGTTTTTGAGCGTATTTTCTCATAACAAGGTTTATTTGAATATTGTGACTCGTAATTTAAATTGTGATATAATAATATCACAAAATTTACTTTTTAAGTTTAAAAATTATAAAATGTTAATTTTCGCCTTTTCTTAATATATTTACAATGTAATAATTATTTAAACCATATATTTGATATTTTTACTGTTTTGAGCATACTTTTCCTATTTTTGAGATTTTAGCTTTATTATGATTATTATTATTATTATTGCCACTATTATTTTTATTATTTCTTATTTTAATATTACTCATTTCCATTTTTACGATATACACATACATATATACAGACTTATACTATTTTTGATAAATTTACTTTAATGGTTAATTCCTAATTTACGGTATTATATACATACATATATATATATATCTACACCTTACATATTCATAAATTTANTTGAAAATAATCAACAAGTTTCTTGTCAATTTGAAAGGCCTTAACCAGGACATCATCTTTAATGGGTGATGAAGGTACTTGAGTGTGATTTTCATCTTGATTTGATGGAATGTAGCTAGAATTAAATTCATTTTTGGTTAGGATTAAACTGGAAATAGTGTTTGTTATCTTTGATTCGAATTGTAGTATGGTATTAGGTAAAGAGGAATTAGGGTTCTTGGTGTGACGAGGAATGAACTTTTTGGTGATTTTTTGTTGTTAGAAGTTAGTTGAGTTTGGCTTGTTTGGGTTTAGGTCGATTAAGGCCTACCTCCCCACTTATCTTTTGGGCTAATGATGTTATTGAAGTCTCTTAGTAGATAGCATGGTTAGTCCTTTAAAATAGAATGATAGGATAGAAGCTTTTCCTACAGCGAAGCTCGATAAACATATTTAAAATGTCCATATACTCTAGTCAAATATCAAGAAAAATTAAACAGTTTAACTTAGACCAAAGCATGGGTTTCTTGCTGTGATTGATGAATTCGTTGGATAGAAAATGAATCTTCCTTCTAAAGGAGTAGCAAAACCCCTTGCACACCTTCCCCCTCTAAGTAAATTAACCCTTCACAAAGCAGCTTATAAGTGAATTCATAAGCAGCAGTGGCATCCATCTTTGTCTTAGTGAGTAGCAACATATTAGAGGTTATGGGTCATTTCTTTGATTGCATTGGCTTTGTGAATATTACAAGAGAGAGTTTTAATCATCCTAGTCGATAGTGGAAGTAGTTTAAAGTTCATTAGTATGGTGGCAAATTTGTACTAGGATGTATGTTAACCAAGTTGAAGTACACATTTTACTTTAATATGAAATTTTGATGGCTTGAGTTAAGAGTAGTACTGTATCCTCTCTATTACAATAGACTATAAGAGTCATGGACCTTCTAATCATTTAGAGTGTTATCGAGGTGATCATGGGTGTAGGTTCGATGTTTGGCCTTTAGAACAACATATGTATTACGGTGACACACGGCATCTCCCATTAATCTAAGATTATGTCTAGATGAGTCATGTTGTCTGGGATTATTGTAGGTATCACCATTGGTATTCCTTGATGGTTCTTAGAGTTGCTCTACTCTTGAAGATCGTTTAGCCGTGTACTAATGTTACAAGCATCTTTATTTAAGGGACTTGTTCTATAGGTTGAAGGGCTTTGTTGATGAAGGTCAACTGATGGAGTTGCATTAGTGTTCGTGTAACACCCCGTGACCCTACTGGGTGCTACAACTCGTCACATATCCCAACTTGTAAACTCTATATATTTATTAGTTTAAACCCTAAATTAGATCTGAGTGCTCTAGATAATATCACAAGTTGATAAGGCTAAGTAAGATAAATATTTTATTGAATTATGAATTTGAATATATTATAAGTAATAAAAAAAAAAAACCTTAGAATTTGATTGGAACCTTAATTGCGTATGAAAACCTTAAATCTTGAGTACATGTAAATACCCGAAATGGAACTCGAATTTGATAAAAATCCTAAAACCATAACTTTAAGTTTATAAAATAAAAAAATTTATCCTAATAGTAATAAAACCTCAAATGAATACAATTATTGAACAATATACATAATTGCGTAAAATTATCAATGAATGCGTCAAGATAACTCTTAAATATTATAAATGTAATAGGTAACCATTTAATTAATAAATTGTTATAAAATTTCAATATTATTTTATAAATAATAAATTTATAATTTTTATATTTAGAAAAATGTAATATTTTTATTTTTATTTGCCTTTTTCTTCCTTTTCCTTTTTATTTTTCCTTCTTTTCCTTATTTCTTTTCTATTGCCACATCCAACTTCTGGAATGCTTTATGCTACCACTTGTTTGGTTAATTTTTTTTACATGTGATAGTTATGTGAATAAGCCAAAAGTAATAGATAAGCATAAGTTTAATCAATTTAAATGCATTTTTATCCTTCTTCTTTTCCTTTCATGGTAATTTTTCCCTTCCCTATCTAGTCCCACGTAGTTGAAAAGAAAAGAAAAGAAGCATATACTTTTGTTTCAAGCACAAAAACAAAACACATGCATCTATATCTTTCTCCAACCGTGAACATCTATATTTTTCTTTTAATTCCTTTTGATTCTCCAATTCAATAAGTAAATTAAGAAGAAGAAGAAAAACTTTAAGGATTACTAATTCAAGATACTTCAAGGAGGAGTATTTAATATGTATATTATGTTTATTTTGTATTAATTATTTTTATGTGTTCTTTTACTTACATGTAATTGGTAGAATTATATGTAATATAGGGTTATGTATTAGAAATTTATGTAGGATTTGTATTTCTTTATGTATAAATACTAAAGTATGTTCATGTATACATACATGTTATATTTAATATGTAGTATAAAAGATTATGGGTATATATATCTATATATGTATATACATATATATTATATGTATATTTATGTTTGTATAATTTTCATTACATATATATATGTGTACAATATGTCACCAAAATTATATATATATTTATGTATGTATAAAGTATAAAAATACTAATATAGGGTATATGTTTGGTGTATATATATGTGTGTATACAATAGTAATTATACTAGGTATTTTCAATAATACAAATATATATATATCTATGGACGTGATTATATATATACATATTTATTTGTGTATGATGTTATGTATTACATATTTTAATATGTATATATGCAAATATAATCATATATGTATGTATGTATGTATAAAATATAAAAATACAAGTATAGATATATAGATGACGTATAGGTATGTACATACATATGGCATATGTAATATATTTAGGATTATATTATTATATTACATAAGTATATGTATATGTATAAAATACGTATGTGAATAGTATATATAGAAATACGAATATACTTAAATAGTACATATATAATATACTATGATATTAATTTAATAAATAAAGCAAAGTAATATATATAGATATATGAACCATAATCCTTAAAGAATTATAAAATAATTAATTTGTAAAATTTAGTAAAATATAATAATAAATATTATTATATACATATTATGTAAAAATACAAAATAAGAAAAATATTAAAAATGTACAAAAATTTGGAAATGATATGTGGCATCTATGTATGCTACCACGTCAGCATTTGATTAAATTTAATTAAGCTCATAATTAAAAATAATAATAAATTAATTAGAAAAATAATAAAGTAGTAAAAATGAATTAAATAAGTCTTAAACCTAAAAAATTAGTAAAAATAAGTAAATTATGGTAAAATAGGCTTAAAGTAAGAAAATTACAAAATATAAAGTTTAGATATTTATTAAACCATAAATATGCAAAGAAAAGCTTAAAATAATATTTCATAATTACTTAAGTTGAAAAAATAAAATTTTTAACATTTTTTTAGTATAATAGAAAATGCGGGTTAGAATGTCTAAAACGAACCTCGCTACAAGAAAGTACATTCAAAAATGATAAAAATGGATTATAAGTTCATAAAAATTGAAATTAAATTGAAAAAGTTATATACGATTAACGAAAAAGCTCGACTCATGGATTTCACATAAATAAATAGCGAATTTAGATAGATAGTACTAAATATCATAATATTTTAGTTATTTAATTAAAACATTTATTATTTTTCGTATTGCCTTAATGTCAGGTGATCATGAGATTGATATTCTCTACTAGTAGATTACTACAATCCCTAACATTGACTATGGCTGAGTGAGTATTTCTAATGATTTCATTTGTATACGTAGATAGTGAATATTAACTATTATTAATAATTGAATATAATTTGGGGCTAGTTTATGCATGTGTATGATATTACTTGTCAATTGTGAAATTACTTTAAAATATGATAATATATTGATTGTTGCATAGTAAATCTAAGAAGAATTGATCTATCTGTGACCTTGTTTGATCACACAATAAATGGACTTAACATTATCAAACTTGAACTAACTAAATCGAAACATGCATAATCATGCATTACATAACTAATTTCGACTGTTACATCATACAGAGGTAACGAGAGGCCATATGGGGGTTGATTAATCATGATTATAGTATTTTAATATGGTGCATACGTATGATATGACTTTACCTTGGTACGTAGGAACATTAGGTCTTGAAGGTACCAAACGCTTGGCTAAGGGTTGAGTCTAGAGGCCTCTATTTAGGGGTGAGTGTAGGTTACAAGAACTGTAAACCCAGCAAATTTAGCGTTTTAGGTAACGAATTGATTTAAATATTATAGATAATTACCCTAGCTCAATGGAGTCAATAAATATAAAACTAATTAAAATTTTAAACTTGA
Organism: Lumnitzera littorea; assembly: GCA_024138015.1. NCBI lineage: Eukaryota > Viridiplantae > Streptophyta > Magnoliopsida > Myrtales > Combretaceae > Lumnitzera > Lumnitzera littorea. The sequence goes on from JAMXBB010000004.1 coordinate 12,341,260, forward strand.
ACATAATATACAAAGGATAAAAACCCTAAAATTTTACTTGAAACTTAAATCACGTACAAAAACCCTAAACCCTATGTATGCGTAAATACCTGAAATTGAACTCGAACTTAACAAAAATCTTAAAACTATAACTTTAAGCTTATAAAATGAATAAATATAACCTAATAATAATAAAATCTAAAACGAATATAATTACTAGCCTATATGCGTAATCGTGTAAAATTATTAACGAACACGTTGAGATAACTTCTAAATATTATAAACGTAATGATTAACAATTAAATTAATAAATTTTATAAAAATTCAACATTATTTTATAATTAGTAAATTTATAATTTTTATATTTAGAAATTTCTAATTTTTCTTTTCCTTCTTTCCTCCTTTTCCTTTTTCCTTTCTTCTTCCTTCTCTTTTCCACTTCCACATGAATCTTCTAGACTTTGGTTCGGCTACTTTTTGATTTGTTTCATTTATCACATGTTCTTATTTAAGAAGATAAAGCCAATTAAGGATAAGCCACATGTCAAGTTCATTAATTACAATTTATCTCTTCCTTTCTTTTTGTTTTTCTTTTATTTTAACCTTCTTTTCTTACTTTGATTGACTGCAACCTTTTATGTACTTCAAGTGTTTCATTTTTTTTTTTAACCCAAAATAACACATAGCTACTCCACCGAAACTTCATCTTCTTCTTTCTCTTTCATTTTCCTCTCATTTCCTTTTCGTTTGCCTAAAACTTCTACCCTTAAACCGCTAACTTTCAATCACATATCTTATCATCTATATCTATTATCTTCATATCAAGTTGCAAGAAGAAGAAGAAAAGCTATTGGATCAATTATTCTTCAAGACACAAAAAAATTAATTGAGTGGTATTTTTAACGTATTTATTTTATTACTATACATATACTTTTGTTATATATGTCTGTTTTGTGGAAATATATGTATATATATGCGCATGTAGCATGTATAGTAGGTATTCTTATTATATATATATGTATATGTATAACATGTATCCAAAAATACATGTGTTTACATATATTATATTTACTAAGTTATACATATGTATGGTAAATAAAGAAGTATATGCATAAGTATATGTATACACATGTTTATTTACTTATGTATATGTATGGTACTTATTAATATGTATATAAGAGTATATAGTATGTACACATACATATAAGACTTAGTAAATGAAGTTAATATACATACACATAAAGTATGGTATAAGTAGCATAATTAAACATATGTAAAAGTATAGAAAAATAAAAGTATAAAAGTGTATGTATAAGTATAAATATACATATAGTATAAGTATGGTATACAGATAAGTATAAGTTTATGTATATTCCTAAATAATACATGTACAAGTATACTAAAATACTAAGTCCTTAAATAAGTTAATATAATATATAAATATATGTACATGCCGTGAGGTTAGAAGAAAATGGAAAATAATTAATTTGCAAAATTTAATAAAATAGAATAATAAACATAATTATATAAATATCATGAAAAGTACTAAAATAGGAAAAAATTTGGAAAATATACTAAATCATGAAAATGACACGTGGCACCTCCTCATGATGCCACGTCATCATTTAATAAAATATAATTAAATTCGTAATTAAAAATAATAATAAAATAATTAATTAATTTTAAAATTGTTAACATAGCAAAAAGTGAATTAAATAAGCACTTAACCTAAAAATAGTGAAATAACTTAATTATTGAAAAATAAAGTCCAAATTAAGAAAATTTCAAAAATATAACATTTATAAATTAATAGAATCATAAAGTCATAAAGAAAAGCTTAAAATAATAAATTATAATTATTTAAGTCAAAATAATAAAATTCGTAATATTTCTAGACAATAATGATAAATACGGGTTGCAATGTCCAAAACGAACCTTGTTGTAAAAAAGTACATCTGAAAACAATAAAAATTGATTATAAGTTTATAAAAAGTGGAACTAAAATGAAAAAGTTATACGCGATTGAAAATTTAACATAAATCAAGAAAAGTAAGTAAAATATTTAAGTAAAACTATGTTTACATTATACTTGGGTTATAGTGGGAAACTAGACAAATAATGATAGATTTTAAGTTAACTGGAGAGCCTAGTTTTTCAAAATACTTATAAGCTTTCTCATTTTTTAGGTATTCGATTATCAACTTCTAGAAATCCCCAAAGATTGGAGAGTGAGCATTAATCTAAGTGAGGGAATTCTTATGATTTGCTATCTGCTTGCTGTTTGTTATTTGTATGCTGCTTGTTGGTTGATATTGATTATTTATTGAATGACTGATTACTTTGTGTGCTATCATCCATGTGATCACTTTCTTAAATTAATAAATGTAACTATTCGACTAAAGAAACCAATTATATTTGTCACATGTCTACGATCCAACTAGTACATTAATGGAGAGTGTTAGCTTTGCAAATTTTTGAGAAAAGTATTTTAGTAAATGTTTTTCCAATCTTAAATATACTTTTGAATGATTTTTGAAAGGGCTTGTGATGCCCGTAAATGATGTTTTTATTGTTAAAGTAAAGCTAGTAAAGTATCTCTAATTGTTTGCGAGAGGATTTGCATATTTATGCTCGTGAGCCCTTCGATATATATTGATTGTGAGATGGCCTCGATTTATGTGCTTGAGAGGCTTTTGATATGTTTGGTAGGCAGCTTTAGTTGGGATCTACCTATATTATTTGTTGTTTTTCAGATTAGGGTAATAGTTGAGTATCATCTGATAGAGGACGTTGCCCCCAAGCACCCTCATACGATTAAGGTGAGGTGCTCCATGCGGGTTAATATGGAGGAAAAATCGACATGTAGACGACGCAAATCTACATTGTCCATAGTTCCGGACTCCTATGGATATGTTGCTTATATTCATCATGCTTACATTCATTTTGTATATAGATAGCTTGAATGTATACTAATAATGATTGATAACTTGCTTGAAAGTTAGTAATGAGGAATGAACTCACTGAGCCATGGTTTGCTCAGTCCCCTATAGTTTCTTTTACAGCTTTCTTGTAAGCAGGGATTGGGATAAGCTTGAAAGCAGAGTACAAACTGGAGATAGGATTGGCAATATTAGAGTTGATTGAAAAGTGTATAGTGGTATAGAAACAATTTATGTAAAGTATATTCATATGATAGGATTATGTAGTATTTCTTATAAATTAGTAAGTTATTTTACTTTGTCTTAGCATTTGGTAAGAGATACTGATTCTCTATGCTTCTAATGGACTATAGCCTATTAGATATCTATAACCATAGTTACTTATATTTTATTGTAAGTTAATTAATTAAAATTGAAAACATTAATAACTAATTATTAAGTTTTACAATTTTTGACTTGCAAGGCGGTTTTTATATCATGGGTGCTCATGTGATATGAAAATTTTAGGCAATCCTACTAGGCCTCCTTTAGGGGCATGACAAGAACCCACTCATAATCATACTTAGACCTGAGTTTTGACTAAAATTGAAAATGGATATACCATTGTGTTTTTGAATATGAAACGTAGAGTTTTGTTGCTATATAAATTCTAGTATGATACCTAGAATTGATTGGTGCTGTATATACTCTACCCTTGACTTCGAAGGGTGTTAAATCTGAATTGCATGTAGTACCTAGTCACCTGCATGTACTTGTATGGCATTCTGATTGTTCATTTATTCATACGTTTGAAATTAATTGTTATATAACTTGTTTGTTGTATGGTTGAGGGAATACCTCACTAAGCTATTTAACTTACACTCCTCTAAACTACTTATGCAAAAGGATCTCTTCGTGGTTTTAGGCTATGGGATTTCTGTGGTTAGTGAATCATCTATTGGTTACTATGAGCGTAAGGTTAGAGTTAAGAGTGTACTTCTATTACTGTAACTAGACTTTGAAAACTTATTAAATGACTCTATGTATTATTAGCTTCTTGAGAGACTAAATATTTGTATTTTATATATCTGATACTTATAGTTTGATATTTATGTAATTATAATTATGTTGTGATATTACTTGCACCTGTATAACTCTTGGGTTGTTAGTTGTAGTAGTAGCCTTATATGTTACATAAAGAATTGTTGATTGAAAGGAAAATCAATTTACAATCCTTTGTATGATATACGGCGCCTGTTACGACTAACCCACCCCTCGAGTTGTGACATAACTAGCTTAGGATATATTAAGGCTTCTAAGTCCACAAACCAATAAGTAATGTAGGAATCATACCACAAATAATACATATAAACCATAAAGGAGTAGGTAACCGCATCCACTCATAACCTCATAAAAGTTGAAATATCCAACAGAGTTCGGAAGCGTATTAACTCATAACCAAAAACATAAGATAAGTCAAGCAACTGAATTCTTAAGTATCAGAAAAGGAGTCCATCTCCTCAAAAGAACATAACTCTCAACATAACATAAATATCCAGCACATAAGAATTAACCCTATCCTAGTCATCATAATAATAAAGGTACTCGACTCCATCCTTCTCCTGGATGTCATCAGCAAATGTCTCCTCATAAATAATTTAATCATCTGATCTAGTACCTGAAAAAGAAAAGAATGAGCCAAAGCCCAATATGGGTACACAAAACACATACGAGTGCCAAGTCTAATCATTCACATGCATAAAATGCAAGTATAACAGTATAATAGTAAACACCAGTTTGATTATCTTTACATTAACCCGTCAAACAGCAAAGGGGTTTTCATAACCCTACCACACCTGATCTTTATCTACTTATATAGGTGGATATAATTATACGTTTTCTTTTAAATCCTTTTTGCTTAGAGTCCAAAGTTTAGAAACCTAATATACTAGATGTATCATCTCAAATGAACATCCACTAGGGAATCCTTGCATATGATCAGCAGTTGCTCTTTTAGTGATCTGTCATTATGAGCCCCTAGAGCGAGCAGGTCAAGTACAACCAATAGTCAAGGTCATTTAGGACGTATATAAATTAGTCCAATTGCATTCTAAGTCCTAATACGCACAACCATATAACTAAGCACCACGTACCTGGAATTGCTCTACAATCGAAAATAGGACTCAAATCTACAACCTGAACAAAAGCTAAGACCTCGATAAGGGAAATCAAACACTACGAATCTAAATGTAAAACTAGTAACATGTTAACCTTAAAGAACTCTACGACTAAGTTTTACTTAGAAGTCATCTACGCATCTATAATTTATCCAATCAAGGTCTCGAAAGAAATCCTCGAATCAAATGATAATTCCAAAATAGAAATACAACGTAATACAATTAAGCAAAGAGTTGATATAACTCTATAAGATTGCTTATTTATTGTAAATCGTAAAGTACACTTTATGTGTGTGTTTGTGTTTTTATATATATAAGAAAATATAAGGTGGACACATGATTAGAGTATCAAGTATATAGATTATTGAGTCGATATGGCAATAAAAAAATACGTACTTAATCGGATAATATTATTATTTGTAGACTTTCTTAAGGAAAGACATAAAAGTAATCGACATGTAAAACGGACATACTATACAAATAATATAATATAATATAATATATAATAATAATATTATTGTGAGAAAAATACTTAGTTCATAATGCCATCAATATTAATAATAAAGCATACTAATAACAAAATAGTACCGTCGTACACCAAATCGACATAAGGAAATTATGTATAGAATACAATCATTAACATAACTGTATAATTAAACAAAAAATAATGATCAAACTTGAAAACAATAGAAAATAGAAAATTGGCCCCAAACATATATACCTATATCCATTACTCTTATATACAATAAAATATTTAATGGTAATTTCTATATAAAATAATACAATATGACATGATAATTGAATAATTTATTAGCAGTAATCGAATACTAACAAATACTTGTTTCTATACTAATAATAGAAAATAAGAAATCAAATTAATACCCTAAGCAAACAAAAAATAGTGATCCAACTTGAAAACAATAGAAGATAGAAATTTGGCCCCAAACATATATACCTGTATCCATTACTTTGATATACAATAAAATATTTAATGGTAATTTCTATGTAAAATAATACTATATGACATGATAATTGAATAATTTATTAGCAGTAATTGGATAATAACAAATACTTGTTTCTATACTAATAACAGAAAATAAGAAATCAAATTAATACCCTAAGTATATGGTATTGAATAAGAAATTAGAATAGCTCGCAAAGTAAAACTGAGACGGAAACACTGGATGGGTACAAATTGATGACAAACAAGAATCTATCATAAACAAAATACAGAAATTATATTTTGTAAAATAACATATTCAAATAATTAATTAATAACATTTACCAGAGTGGCTTAGTACATGAAGAAAATGAAAACAAAATCAACTTAGTGAGGAGGCCAAGAACACAATGAATGCTTATAAATGTTTGGAATTAGAGATTGAAGTTGGGGTACTCCATGCATTAGGATTGGATAGGGGACAAAATGATGATTTCTAACGGTAGGGCTTAGAATTGTAAAAGAATTTAAGATAAGGATTGGAGATACAGGTGGGTCTAGCTAATGAGAAGAATAGGGAGGGGGTACCTATGTGTAGGATTGGGATTGGGGAAAGGAATGGGGGTAGGGTTTTGTTTGCTACCAATGGGATAGTTTGGTCAGGGGTTGAGGGGATGGGAAAGGGATAGGGGCTTAGTGAATGTTGGGTAAGGGGAGAGAAAATTGAAGCAAGGCGAGAGGGGAAGGGAAATTGTATTATGAGAGAGAGGATGGAAGGTGATTGGAGATAAATGATAGCTAAGAATTGAATTTAGGAGGGTGGGGTCTAGCATAATGATTGGGGGTAAAGGTTTGCAATAAATGCCGAGAGAGGGAGAGAAAGGCAATGATGAGTTGAGAGAGAGTGAAAGCCAAGAGAGAGGAAGGCAATTACGATTGGGGGAAAGATGAAATAGGGGTAGGGTAGGGTAGATTCTTCTAGAACTTTTTAATATGTAGGGTGATGCTTATGTAGAAAAAGAAATAAAGAATTAATTAAAATGAGAATATATATATTATTTTAGATAATAACTCGTATATAAAAATATCATAATGTATGGTACTAATAAAGTCTAAAATAAGGATTTTAGAATAATCAAATCGACACCTTAATTTTGATTTCCATACTAAAGAAAACTCTTACTAAAACTATAATTGCCTAAAGTTTACTAAAATGAGTAATTAACTACTAAGGAGCGATTTCTAATGATACTACTTAGAGGATTTTACGATTTAATTAAATCACTAGACTAACTAGGGTATTTCATTCTTTCCCCCTAAAGAAAAACTTTCATCTCGAAAGTTTTCTTTAACTCAAGAATAGTTATGGATACTTTTGCTTTATGTCATCTTCCAACTCCCAAGTAGCTTGGGACATTGAGTGGTTCTCTTATTAGACCTTCACAAAGGGAAGCAATCTCCTCCTCCACTGGTGAACCTTCCTATCAACAATTCTAATAGGTCTCTCATCTACTAAGAAATCAAGTTGTAAGCTCAAGGACTCTAAGTCCTCTATCGGTGCTAACCAATCACCTTAACTCTAACTCAAATTGGCCACAAACTTCTTTAATAGTGATAAGTAGAAAACATCCCGTACCCCTTCCAGTACTGCTATCAAAGCTAACCTGTAAGCTACAGTTTCGATTCATTTCAACACTTCAAAAGGATCAATAAACTTAGGGCTTAACTTTCCTCTTATCCCATACCTTGTTACACCCTTTATTAGAGAAACCTTCAGTAAGACTTGATCACCAACTTAGAACTCTAAAGGCCTTCTTCCTTGATCCACATAACTTTTCTGTCTATTTTGAGCTGTTAGCATCCTCTACTAAATGATCCTAAGCTTGTTAACGATTTCTTGTATCAAATCTAGACCCAAGAACTCTCTTTCTCCCACTTCATCCCAATGGATAGGCAACCTGTACTTCTTCCCATACAAGGCTTCATTAGGTACCATTTGAATCGTCACCTGATAGCTGTTATTATAGGAAAACTTAACTAAAGGAAGTTATTCATCCCAATTTCCCTTGAATTCCAAGACACAAGATCTCAACATGTTCTCAAGAATCTGAATAGTCTTCTTAGACTGCCCATCGATTTGAGGATGGAAAGCTGTACTAAACTGTAGCTTGGTACCCAACTCTTTTTATAAACTCTTCCAAAACTTACTTGTAAATCAAGTATCTCTATCTGAAGTTATCGTCATAAGCATACCATACAACCTAACCACTTCTCTAATGTAGGCATTGGCTAATCTATCTAAGGTAGCGCTCTTGTTGATTGGTATAAAAAGAGTTGACTTGGTCAATCTATCAACTATTACCTAAAATCCATAGTGATGTGTTCCCATTTCCACGTTGGGATTGGTAAGGGCAATAATTCACCTGCTTCTTATGCTCAAACTTAATCTACTGATAGGTAAAATACTATGAAACAAACTCTACTATGTCACGCTTTATGTTTCTCCACCAATAATGACATTGCAAATCCTTCTACATCTTCGTGCTCTCAAGATGTACTAAATATGCTAAATTGTGAGCCTCTTGCATCACTTCCTTTTTCAACTCTAAATTCCTTGGCAAACACAATCTTGTTCCATACCTTAGAATCCCTTCAGTGTCTAATTTGAACTCAGGTACCAAACCAAGTTCTACTTTACCTTTCAAGTCCTAGATTTCCTGATCCTCCATCTATACTGCTTTGATTCGGTTTATTAAGGTTGGCTGGATTCGCAAACTTGCCAGTCTTTCCCTAACTTCACTAGTCATAACCTCTAAGTCCATCTTGCGTAAATCCTCTAGTAAATGCCTCTAAGTAGTCAATAAAGTGGCAATGTTGCCTTGCTTCTTCCAGCTAAGTGCATCTGCTACTACATTCGCTTTTCCAAGATGGCAATGAATATATACATCATAGTCTTTGATTAACTCCAACCATCTACGCTGTCTCATGTTCAACTCTTTTCGAGTGAAGATACATTTCAAGCTCTTAAGATCCATGAATATTTTACATTTTTCACTATACAAATAATGCCTCCATAACTTCAAAGCCAAAACAACTACTGCTAACTCTAAATCACTAGTTGGGTAGTTCTTCTCATAAGGCTTTTAGTTGTCTAGAAGCATAAGCGATTATCTTTTCGTCCTGCATCAACACACATCCTAAGCCTTGACTCAAAGTGTTACTGAAGACAGTGAACTCTTCCCTACTCTTAGATAAAGTCAACATTAGAGCTATACTTAACTTTTCCTTCAACTTTTTAAAACTAGCTTCACAACGGTCATCCAACTCAAACTTTACACCCTTTTAAGTTAACCTTATGAGTGGTGTAGCTATACTGAAGAAACCTTCCACAAACCTTCAATAATACCTTGCTAAACCCAAAAAGCTTCTAATCTCCGTCACTAACTTCGGCCTCTACTAATCTACTGTTACCTGTACCTTTGCTGGATCTACAAATATCCCATTCTTTTACACAACATGACTTAGAAACACCATGCGTTCAAGCTAAAACTCACACTTGGAGAACTTTGCCAACAGCTATTCTTCCTTCAATCGACTCAAAACCAACCTCAGGAGGTGCTCCTCATGCTCTTCCTTGCTTTTAGAATAAATCAATATATCATCAATAAATATAATAACGAACTTGTCCAAAAACTATTTGAAGACCCGATTCATCAAATCCATAAAGGCTACTAGGGCATTAGTTAGCCTAAAGGGCATTACAAGAAACTTGAAGTGTCCATATCTCGTCCTAAAGGTGGTCTTTTGGATGTCCTCCTCTTTTACCCTCAACTAATGATAACCCGACATCAAGTTGATCTTAGAAAACACTTAAGCTCCCTACAATTGATCAAATAAATCATCAATCCTGAAGAGGGGATACTTATTCTTAATAGCAACTCAGTTTAAATCCCAATAATCGATATAAAGCCTCATACTCCCATCTTTCTTCTTAACAAACAAAATCGGAGCTCCCTAAGGAGAAGTACTCTGTTTGATAAAGCCTTTTTCTTGCAAATCCTATAATTGCTTCTTCAGCTCTACCAACTTAACTAGAGCCATCCTATACACTTGCTTTGAGATCGGAGCAGTCTCAGGCACTAAGTCAATGCTAAACTCAATCTCCCTCTTAGGTGGCAACCCTCGTAGCTCATCAAGAAATACTTAAATAAACTCTTTTATCATAAGGGTATGCTTTAACATCCTAGGTTCCTCCCTTCCTAAGGACAAAGCTGAAATCCTCCTATTTTCCCATAATTCATAAGTAAGTGACTTGACCGGCCTCTAAGCATCCAATTTAAAACTAAAGTCACTCCAATCATCTAGTATGAAGTGTACCATCATTCTACAACAATCTACGACAACTCGATATCTAGCCAGCTAATCCATACCTAGAATCACATCAAATTCAGACATATTCAAAACCAAAAAACTATCGGCAATACTCTACCTTCAATCAACACATTAACTCCTCTATAGATCCTCTTTAAGGCTTTCCCAACTCTAAAAGGTGTATAGACATTCAAAGACCCAACCAAAGACTTAAGAATCAAACCATACGCACACATAAACATTTCAGAAATACATGAATCTGTAGCATCAGTGTAAACCCTATAAAATTAGTAGTCTGAACCCTAATTTAAGTCCGAGTGTCTAAATTGTATCATAAGTCGATAAGGCTAGTAACAATAAAATTTTATGGAATTTAATAAATCAAACTTAGTATCAATAATAAAAACTTTAGAAATTGATCTAAACCCAAATCATGTATAAAAACTCTAAATCCGATCTATGCACAATTACTTGAAATCGAACTCGAACTCGAACTTGATCGAAACCCTAAAAATATAACTTTAAACTTATAAAATAATTAAATATCACTCAATAGTGATATAATAGTAGTCGATTACAATTATTGACTAAATCGCATAAAACTTTTAACGAAAACGTTAACATAACTTGTAAAAATTATAATTATAATAGGTATCAATTAAATTGATAAATTTTCATAAATTTTTAAAATTAATTTATAATTATTATTTTTATGTTTACAAAAATTACATATAATTATTTCTAATTTCCTTTTTCTTTTATTTTCTCTATTTTCTTTCCTTTCTTTTTCCTTCTTTTCTTTTCCTCTTCTTTTTTTTCCTTTTCCTCACGTGAATTATAGCTACAAATTCAGCAGCCTGTGCGTTTTAGTTTACATTACAAGTGTCACAAATTAAGGGATAAAGGACAAGATAATTAAAGATTATGTCTTGTCCAATTTAATGAAGAGATTATGTTAGATTATTTTTTCTTTTTCATTTTGTTTTTACTCTTATTTACTACACGTCTAGAGCTAGATTAAAATCAGAAGAGAAAAAAAAAAAAAGAGAACCAAACCGAATAAAGAAAATAAAACTAAAAGAAAACCAAGAACTAAGAAGAAGAAGAAGAAGAAAATATCATTTCAATTAATTAAAAATTAGGTAAGTATATGTTCAATTTCTTTGTATATATGTATATAGTATGTGTATGTATATACTAAGTATTTTGTTACATGTATATATATATATATATATATGCATAAGTAGATAAATATATATGTGTATCTATTTCAATTGTGTATAAATATATGTATTGGGACATGTATATATATATTATTATGTAAAACATACAGGTTATGTATATCTATGTATGTATAAATAAGAATATATATAGTATGTATTTAGTATTTTTACTATTTAGGTATTAATATATATGTATGTACACGTAAATATATATATGTATGTATGTATATGTATGGATGATTAGTATTTGGTATATTATATATATATATATANTTAAGTTTATAAGTAACATAGTTAACCTTCCTATCATTAGGTATATGGAAGGTAGTAAAGGCGTTTTCTAAATCCACCATCCATCTATCAGTAGCTAGAAAGTCTTCACCCCTTAGGTTATTAAGAAGAATATTTTTAGTATAATTTAGTAGAAGATATTGTTGTAAATATAAATAAAGTGTATTGTTCGAAGTAGACACATTTCTTTAAATAAGTATAGCAAACAAAAATAAACTTTAGTAGAGAAAACTTCAACTATTGCAAAAAATATTATTGCTTAAGAAATTAGTGCAAAGCGAATGAGATGAGTGTAGTCTATAGTATGATTTTTTCGTGAGAGACAAATAAGTGTTGCTACAAATATATAGTCCGTACGTTTGAGTTTAAAATTTTGAAATAAACTTTTCAAAATGTCTATTCTATTATTGTCAGAACAATTGTCGTTCTATTATTACACGTGCATATTTTCAGAATGGTCTTCTCTTCTTTGTAGAATTGACAAATAAATTGTGAATTTCATCTATCCATATACCACCTGATATGTTAAAAAGTTATTCTGAGCATTTGAAAAAATTCAATTCCTTTACTGTATGTGTCTACGTTCAATGCCATGCGTTAAATGCATTTATGGTCTCTAATTCAAACGTCCAATTTAAACAAATGTCTAACATCCTCACCAATTTTTCACGAAGTGGAAAGCACATCAATATGATATTTTCAACAAATGTTTGACATCCTCACCAATTTTCCACAAAGTAGAAAGCACATCGAATCGAACATGCTTTTCATCTTTTTTTTTTTTATGTGTAAACCCCACGAATTTAGCTATTTAATAGTAGAATTGAACCATAATACTTTAGATAATCTTGCAAGTTAATAAGGCTAAGTAAGATGAAAATTTTATGAAATTATAAAACTAAATATATTATATGTAATAAAAACTACAAATTTCGATCGAAACCTAAATCAAGTACGAAAACTCTAAATCTTATGTATGCGTAAATACTCTAAATTGAATTTGAACTTGATGAAAAATTTTAAAACTATAACTTTAAGCTTATAAAATGGATAAATATAACTTAATAGTAATAAAACCTTAATTGATTGTAATTATCGACTGATACACATAATTACGTATAAATTTTAGTGAATGCATTGAGGTAACTTGTAAATACTATAAATGTAATAGGTAATAATTAAATTAACAAATTTTTGTAAAATCTCAATATTATTTTATAAATACTAAATATATAATTTTTGTATTTTGAAAAATTAAATATTTTTAATTTTATTTTTCTGTTTTCTCCTTTTTCCTTTCTTTTTCTTTTTCTTTTTTCCTTTTTCTTTCCTCTATTTTTCTCCATGCTCTACATTGGTTCTACATTCTTGTACAGTTGCCCATGTGCTTTTATTTTTGCTTCTAGGTGTTTAACTACAAGAAAACAAATGATTAGATTGTCTCATTTTCATTAAACTCCTTATCTCCCCTGAATCTCCTTTCGCTTTTCTTTTTCTTGTTTTATACTCATAAAGCTTACTTATAGCTTGTGTTACGTCTGGAGAAAAGAAAAGTATACAAACTAAACACTATTTTATACTTTTCAAATCAAGAAAAGGGACAAAACACAAGATTAGGAAATTTCCACTTCCATATTTCTTGAAACCGTGAGCATCCTCTACCAATTTTTTTTTGGAAAAATTTAAAAAGACAAACCAAGAAGAAGAAAAGAAGCTCCATTCTATTCAAAGCATTAAGGAAAAAAAAAATAGTATGTATTTTATAGATTTATTTGTACTAATTATCTTGTGTATTTTTGTACACACATATATTTTAAAAATCCTATGTAACATTGATATTCCCTTGTATATGTGTGTTTATATATGTATATGGATGTTTAAAGTATAATCATATGTGCAGTATAAAAGTTTAGATATATATATATATATATATATATGTAATCACGTGTGTATCATATGTATATTTAAGTATGTGTAATTTTCATTTCATGGTATATGTATGTTATATTACCAAAATTATATGTATAGTATATAGGGTATAGCAATTTCTACAAATAATTTGTATAAAAACTTAGGTATATGTACATGTATGTATACATATATAACATATATATATGTACTATGTATTTTCTTTATTTATGTACTTATATATATGTATGTATGCATAGGTATATGTATATAATTATATCTACTATTTTATTATATAGTATATGTATTTATACACATATAGCATATATATATATGTATTATGTATTTCCTTTATTTATATACCTATGTATATATGTATTATGTATTGTCTTTATTTATATACACATATTCTTATGTATGCGTGAATATGTATATATTTATGTAATACAAAAATACTAATTTAAGGGGGGTATATTAAGCATATGTATATATAAGTATAATATTATGTATACTATGTATTTTAATATATACAAATATATCTATGGACATGATGAACATGTATGTATATTTATGTATAATATTATTTATATTATGTATTTTAGTATATATATAAATATGTGATATAACCATATATGTACATATATATATATATAGTACATTTACATGTATATTTATATTCATATGTATAGTATATAATATATATTTAAGGTTAAGATATTTTAGTACATAAGTATATTATACGCATAAATATACGTATATGAATAGTATTGTATATGTAGAAATATAAGTATATTTGAATAGTACATATAGTATATTATAATATTAATTTCATAAATAAAGTAATTTAATAAATATGAAAGTATATATATATATGTACGTACTGTAACTTTAGGGAAATTATAATAAATAATTAATTTATAAAATTTAGTAAAATATAGTAATAAATATTAATATATGTATATATAATGTAAAATAAAAAAAAAAGAAAATGTAGGAAAAAGTACAAAGGTGACACGTGACACTCTCATATGCTGCCACATCATCATTTAACATAAATTAATTAATTTTCGTAATTAAAAATAATAATAAAATATAATTAATTAGAAAATGATTAAAATAGAAAAAATGAATTAAATAGGTATAACCCTCAAAAATAACAAAATACGTAAATTATAATTGAATAAACTTAAAATTAAGAAAAGTACAAAATATAAGAATTAAATATTTATTAAATAAAAAAATATGCAAAGAAAAGCTTAAAATAATATTTTATAATTATTTAAGTCAAAATAATGAATTTTGTAATATTTTTATATCATAATTGAAACTGCGGGTTACAACATCTAAAATGGACCCTACTATGAGAAAGTACACTAAAAAACAATCAAAATGGACTCTAAATTCATAAGAATCTAAACTAAATTAAAAAAGTTATACACAATTGAAAATTTAAGATAAACTGAGTGAAAGATTTAAGTCAAACTATATTTATACCATACTTGGGTATAGTGGAAAACTAGACAAATAATAATAGATATTTAGTTAATTGGGGAACCTAGTTTTACAGAATACTTATAAGCTTTCTTATTTTTTAGGTAATCGATTATTGAGCCCTAGAATTCTTAAAGGTCAGGAAAGTGAGCATTAACCCAAGTGAGGAAGTTCTTATAATTTGCTATCTTCTTGTTGTTTGTTATTTATGTACTACTTATTGGTTGATACTGATTATTTAGTTGAACAACTGATTACATTGTATGTTATCATCCATATGCTTACTTTCTTAAACTAGTAAACATAGCTCTTCGACTGAAATAACTAGTTATATCTGTTGCATGTCTATGATCTAATTGGTATATTGATAAAGAGTGCTAACTTTGCAGATTTTTTAGAAAAGTATTTTTGAAAATCATTTTTCTTCCAATCTTAAATATATTATATATGATTTCTGTGAGGGCTCCTAATGACTGTGAATAATATTTTTATCGTTAAAGCAAAGCTAGCATAATATCTCCAATTGATTGCGAGAAGACTTATATATATGTACCCATAGGCCTTGGATATTTGTTGATAACAAGATGGACTTGCTTTGTATGCACGAGGGGCCTTTGATATGTTTGGTAGGCAGACTTAGTTGGGGTCCACTTATATTGATTGTTGATTCTCGTACTAGGGTAATAGTCAAGTAACGTTTGGTGGGACCGTACCCCTAGGCAGCCTTATGTGGTTAAGGTGAGGTGCTTTGTACGGGTAAGTACGGAGAAAAAATTAATATGTACATGACTTAAATCTATACCTTCCATAGTTCTAAGCTCCTATGAATGTATTGCTTGCATTCATTTCATATGTAGATAGCTTGCATAAGTGTTAATAATGATTTATAGCTTGCTTGAGAGGTAGTAGTGAGAAACGAACTCACTGAGTCGTGGTTCGCTCATTCCCCTATAGTTTCTTTTGTAGGTTTTTTGTAAGCAGAGATTGGGATAAGCTTCAGAGCAGAGTATAAACTGGAGATATGTTTGGCAATGTTAGGGTTGATTGAAAAGTGTATAGCGGTACAGAAACAATTTATGTAGAGCATATTCATATGATAAAATTATATAGTATTTCTTATAAATTAGTAAGTTGTTTTACCTTGTCTTAGTATTTGGTAGGAGATACCGATTCTTAGCGGTTCTGATGGACTGTAGCCTTTCGGATATCTATAACCATAGTCACTTATATTTTATAGTAAGTTAATTAATTAAAATTGAAAATCTTAGTGACTAATTATTTAGAGTATTGCAATTTCTGACTTGTAAGATGATTTTCGTATCATTGGTATACATATAATATGAAAATTTTAGATCATCTTACTAGGCCCCCCATAGAGTCATGACATAATGACTTGGGTCAAATCATCGGTTCACTACCTGAGTCATCGACCTACAGGTTCAAGCGGGTCGGTATTTGTGAACCGTACAAACCCACCTGGCCTGATGGGTCCAATTCTAGTTCGGACTCAAGCCCCACAGTTTCGAGTCAAGTTGATGAACCGCCAAGCTAGTTTCGGTCTGGTTCCTAGGTGAGAACCGACCCTTCCTCAGGTCTAGGTGCTACTCTTTAATTGTAGTAGGGTCTATTGTGTTGTTGGGCTTGGTTTGGGAGCAATGACTATCGGAATTTTCAATACAACCACAGGTAAAGCAAAAATTGTTTAAAGTCTCATATTGTATTTTATATGGATTAAGGGCTTAGATAAATTAATCTGTATGGATAACCTAGCAAAACGTCCCCTTTTCGAGTTAAGAGTATATGTATCAAATCATAATCGTAAGCCAATCGTTTCGCCTATTTTCTTTAGAGCAATAGACAAATAGTACTCCAAAAGCAGTTCCGGTTTACGGATCCAAACTACTACCGAGTCAAATAACGCGGTTGAAGCTTGAAAGTTTGGTTCCTAATGTCGGACAGTGAGGAGTTTACCAATAATAAACTAAGGACGATTTTTAAATACAAATTGGAGGTCATTAGGGTCAGTGAATATGACATTATAATAACCAAAACTGAGGTTTATAAGGGAGAAATCTTGTCCGGCCCACCAAAGGGATTTTACATATTTTCCTGAGCAATGACATACATTACTACCTTGTTATCTATTTTCATGCATATGATATCAAATGCATTACACAGTGAAGGGTACTTAGCAATTCAATTTGCTTCATTCAGCATCTAACATCAGAAAATTCGATTGAATTTTAAGTAATCAGTAAATATAAACCCATTACGGGTCTAATAATTTGACACAATTCTAGCATATCCTAGTAGAGTAATAGGTTGAAGGTTCAAATTTCCCTACACATTTTGTCATATTAAATTACATGGTCCATACTGGACTTCAATTGAAGATCAAAGATATAGATAATGAACTGTAATTATCGATAAATATAAAACTATACTGGATCTATCATAATTAATAAGGTGTGCTTAATCGATTCCAATCAGAATTTGAACTTTACATAGTTAGGAGAAGTGTGGACCAATAGATATAAAACAATATCACATGTAACAAGGCTTAAGATTCTAGAGTCGATATTTGTGGATCTGAAGTTTACTAGGCACTGTAAAATGCAATGTCGGTTATAATATAGCACTAATTTAGCAACTAAAACGAGCAAAATTTTGAAGGAGACCGTGGGACTGCAGTAAATAAATGATATAATAAACTAGAATTGCTTAATCAAATGCAAAATAGATTGTTCTTTTCTGTATTAACTGTAGGATTATACTACGAGTTTTTAATTTCGTGTCCCACTTCATTGTAACGAGACAAGATTCATATTTAATCAATCTCGTACTTTTTTAACATCGTAATAAAATGGGGACTGGTCCTCCTTTATTAACTTAAAAAATAGAGAGAGAGAGAGAGAATAGATAGTTATGTGATAGTTTGGAGTCAAGTTATCTAGAAGAAGGATAGGATGCCTGAAGGGTGAAGGAGACGTCCGTTCATTATGTTTTCTCCCCGCTTACCTTTACCTTGTCCAATACAGATGGGAGATTATTTGAAATTAAACCCAATTTTCTGTTATAATAATCCTTTTCATCACCTTCCTTCTACTGACCCCTATTATTTTCTTATTTGTTGATTAAATTAAACTGACCGTGTGACCTTGTCGTCCGATTCAAGTTTTCAATCTCAAGACTCCTTCAACATTCATCTATACTTGGTATTTTCTAGACTCATATACTGACGTATAAGAAGGGCTGTCATAGCCACCTGGGACGTACCTAATGCATTACTTAGTGACTAGACCTGTCCAACAGGTTGAATTGGCTTGAAACTACCGGTTTATGGGCTGGTTTTCGGTTAAACCGTGACCAACCCGTGTGGTCATGGTTTCAGGCTGGTTCGCTGACTCTTGAACCGACTATCTTGTGGGTTTTTTCTTTCCTCCTCCTCCAATTCTCTCATCTAAACCAATGAAATTAATGGTTTATAAAGTCTTATTAATTTTTGGAATAGGGGTTCATCTAAATAATTGTTGGTCCTCTCCCGCATTTGTATTTTATATAAAAAATTGTCGTATAACCTAAAGCATACATTTGCATAACATAACACATAACATATATTTGATCGGATTATATTAGATAAATAGAATGCGACATCACTATAAATTGTAAATCGTTTTGGTACGATATAAAAAATTATCTGATCAATTGGGGTAAAGTTGCTAGGGGGGAAATTTTTTTTAGTTGATTTTACAGTCGTCCAGAAAGTGCCTACGTATATACTAGTTGGAATCAGAACACTATAGTAATATTTGGATCTTTAGAAAACCTTTAATCTATTGATTAATTTTAAGTTTTGTGAAAAGAATTTAAGTGTACACGACTATCCAATTTAATTTTTTTGAAGAACAATAAATTCATTCGGTCATAATTTGGAAAATCCTAAGGCTAGATCGTTACTTTTGGGAAAACCTTGCCGTTTAGTTTTTTTTGGAGTAATTGTGAAAATGATTTTTCTACATGATAAAGCTTCTTTCGAAATGACAAAAGGAAAACTTACTACGTGTCTCCTTGCAGTAGCTATTTGATAGGAGTCCGACTGCTGGACTTTTAACCCGTAGCTGAGCTCGAGGTCTTAAAGGACTAATAAGGTGAATTCTCTTACTCTAACTGACTCCTATTGAGGCCAGGGCGATCGTTATTATCGACCAATCCCTAATGATGAGCTAAATGACTTCATGTCTCTTGGAAGTAGTGTGTCAACTAGCTAAATGCTATATTGACAACTTAGCCCCTCACATACACCTACTCGTCCATAGTTAAGCCAACCTCAAGATCGGCAACATTGGTGCCAAGAAGTCAAGTGCTCCAGCACATATCCATAGCCACTCCTTTTTAGATGAGCTTAGGTTTGCTTGGCACCTTTGGTCAGCACCCATTCAGCCTTCCATCCTAATTGTACTATTTTGGTTGTTTCTACTATAAGCATGTCCAATATGCTGCCGCTATGTATCCCATACTAATGTGAAGGAATTTGCAACGCTGATCATCAATTTACTTGAATTATCTTTTCTACCCTTTATTATTCTTTGTGCATTGCTCCTTTAAGACATTACCTTTTTTGTCTTTTTTACTTTGGGTAAGTTGCCTTAATTTCTCAAGTATAAATATCTACTGTTTATGTAATTGCAAGTGATCATCTAATCATCCTATGACATCAATATATTGAATATTCTCCTTATGAACATTGCTTGTTTACTCTTTTCTCTCTTACCCTAACCCTTAAGCAAAACTAGGTGGTTAGTAATCTTGTCGGATAATCTCATGTGTCATATGGAGTTATGCCGTAAGTCCTTATAAATTCCTTGGTGTATCATATCCTCAAAGCTATTTGTTGGTTTGCTTACTTTACCTTTATTTTGTTTCTACACAATCCTATCTCTTTCTTTCAAGCTTTCAACAAGCTTGGACTAACCTTATGACCAGCTTTAGCTGCTTTTGGCTTCGGGCAATGCATCACTGTTCATGATTGGGAATGGAAGTTACTACCGAGTTAGGTCTTATAGATCTGTTAAGTTGTTGAAGTAATCATCCTCCTCGCTTGATGTCTTATAAGGTTCTTACCGTCTGCAAGCTGCCTTATACTAATCTTTTTTACAAGCGCTTACTTTAACGTTGAAAACAGACAAGAGGCATGCTGATCATTAAGGATGAGGCGTACTATACTAAATGCTTATTCAACGGCAACTGTTGAAGCTAGAGCTACAAGTACTTCACGGGTGATGTGAGATAGAAGTGGGTAGTCCCTTAAGTGCCTCTACTACCACTCTAAGATATCGAAGTCCTTGATAGAGATATTATCGAAGAACTTGACATTCATATTCATGTAGTGCTACATCTTAGACAATGAACTATCAGATCGTTGCCCCTTCAATTTTTGCACCATCAACTGCTCATCCATAAATAAATAATGTTGCTCCTTGTTAAGTGGTGAAAGTGAGACCGATGCTTCCATACTAACTTTAGTAGTGGTCGAGCATCTCTTCTATGCCGATTGTTGCTGCTGACACTTCTTGTTGCACTTCTAAGCTATATATATCTTAGGAATCCATTAGATCTTCAATGTAACTATAATAAATTTTCAAATATATTAGTAGTACTTCCGCTTTATAACAAGGATCTAAAATAGTTGCTATAAGATAAATACAAGGAATGTCTTTATAATAAGATAACCATTTCAATGCCATATCATATATGCATGTATATAGGCTCGGGTCTTCATGAGCCTGAAGTAGTATGCCAAGTATGCTGATGGCTAAAATAATGAATAAGTGTACATTAGGCTTATAAACCTGCGAGAAAGTCTTAGTAGCATTATGAAAAACTTTCAAAACTTTTAGCAATTGGATACATATATCCTAATTACTAGATACATATATCCCAATTGCTAGGGAGAATGTTAACCATACGTATGTTGTACATTGCGAAGTCACACAGCAATTTGTTGTAAGGACCAATGCTATGTAACAACTTATATGTCAAGTTTCAATGGTGTTGCACATCCATCTTAAATTTTCAAGGCTTCTTTCTGTACTCCATACAAAATTTCATCTACTTTTTGTAGAGAGACAGCCTTTCTGTTATTATCTTAACTACGCTTTTTATTGGAGTTATACTGTCCTGCAAAGTTGCAATGCTATTTTTGATACACAAGTTAAGAATATGATATGCACAATGTATATGGAAACCACCCCACCCCCCCAACATATGTTGATAGTAATTTCGCAAATCAAATATTGAGGTCATGTTGGTACTTGCAATGTCAAAACCAATAGAAAAATTTTCCTAACTAATTCGTACTCATTTAGGATTTTTGTAATAACTTTATAGATGTTTTGTACCATGTGATGCTCATTACATAACCTTAGAGCAATAGTCATTTATTAAGTCATCAGTTATCTTCTATCCAGTGAACAATAACACATATATAAGAATTATTATAAAAAGGATCCGTCCATATGTCTATACATATAGATATAAATATATTGAGTGAAGCGAACTTACCTAATGGCTCCCTCTTACCTTTATGGTAAAGTTCCTACATAGCTTGGGTTAACATACTGTGGCTAAGCTATTATGAGCTGGGGTTGAATGTCTCCCATTCTAGCTACTCTACCACTCTGATGCACCTACGTTGAATGATAGGTGCATGTTAGCTATGTACTATGCTAAGTTATTGTCATGACCCTAAAGGGGGCCTAGTAAGATTGCCTAAAATTTTCATATTATGTGTGCACTCATGATTTGAAAATCATCTTACAAGTCAGAGATTGCAAGATTCTAAACAATTAGTCACTAAAGTTTTTATTTATTTATTTAATTAACTTATGATCACATATATGTGACTATGGATATCCGATAAGCCACAGTCTAACAGAACCGCAGGTAATTGGTATCCCCTACCAAACAATAAGATTAGGTAGTAAAGTTCTAAAACTCAAACTTACTAAAGTCACAAAATTTAAATGTAGTATTAATAACTATACACAAATGAACCATATAGTCTGTTCTCAAAGTCTAACTTCTATGCATCTCGACATTGGCACTCAAATCTCGGTTCTTAACCCATGCCCGATCATCTAGCAACCTGCAAAAGAAAACTATTGGAGAGTAAGCTACAAGAGCTTAGTGAGTTAACCCTCGTACTATACCAATAAACAAGTTATCAAACAGTTTATTACCAAACATATGAATATATGAACAAGTAGTCTGCCAAACAGTATATATGCAGTTGACCGGTACTGTATGTAACATCGGATTTAACGCCCTCCAAAATAAAGGTTGGAGATACATCAGCACCAATTACAACCGAGCTCTAGTACCTAGGTTTTTAACCTTATATCAATATATGTATATATTCCTTGTTTCACTAAATAGGTTTCTATTTCCATCAATCAATAGTATACAAATATCCAGGCCTAACGGTGAACTGGCTCACACAGTCTACGCTCACACCCTACAACGGTGGTCTCTAGACGTGACCCTCAGTTACCTACGGTTAGCGTCTCTAGCGCCAATAGAACTCGTGAGCCAAGGGTAAGGTCTTGTTGTATCAATGCTCTTGCACTATACTAATTAAATCATGTGGGAATCCATCCCTCTAAGGCCCTTCATTACCAACCGTATGAGGTGACAGTCGGAACATTATATGCAATGCTCGTGATCTATGCATGATCCGTTTAATTTTTGTTTGGGTTAATATGATAAAGTCAATTTATGAGGTGGTCAAACATTATCAACAAATCATCTAAATAATGCAACAATCAATTATGTAATCATATTTAACAATATTTTGCATAGTAATCAATCAATATCAATCACATGTATAACTCAAAGCCCCATACATCAAGTTATTAATATTTAATTCATGTGCACTAACTATAAGTACAAAACAAGTGTAGAGTCATTGGGTGTACTCACTTGGTCATAAATGATGTCAAGGATTGTATTAATCTAAAGGTAAGTCTGTCTCGATCTTAGGATCACCTAACATTAGGGAAATATGGAAAGCAATAAGTTTAGGGGTTTAAATACCTAAACCAGCATGCTAAACCGTATTGTTTACTTAAATCGGTTTATTGACTTACGTAAAATCATCGATTCGAGCTTTTTATTGAATCGCGTATAACTTTTTCGTTTTAACTTAGATCGTTATGAACTTATAGTTCATGTTGATCGTTTTCGAGCATATTTTCTTGTAGCGAGGTCTGTTTTGGACGTTCTGACTTGCAGTGTAAATTGTGATATAAAAATATCACAAAAATTATTATTTAAGTTTAAAAATTATAAAATATTGATTTTTGCTTTTTCTTAACATATTTATGATTTAACAATTATTTAAACCATATATTTGATATTTTTATTATTTTGAGTATATTTTCCTATTTTTGAGATTTTTACTTTATTATGATTATTATTATTATTATTATTGCCTTTATCATTATTATTTTTTGT
>JAMXBB010000004.1:12365568-12381706 GCA_024138015.1 Lumnitzera littorea
TACATGTAATTGTATTTTTGTATTTTATACATACATAAACATATACATATAATTTCGGTAACATATTATATTCCCATACATGTAATAAAAATTATATAAACCTAAATATACCTATAGTATACACGTGAATATATATATATATATATATATACCTAGTCTTTTATACTATATATTAAATATAACATGTATGTATTCATGAACATACTTTAATATTTGTACATGTATAAGCATATATACATAAGAAAATATAACCTTTACTTATATTTCTAGTACAAAATCTTATAATACACATAAATTCTACAAAGTACATATATGTACAAGAACACATAAGAATGAATATTACAAAATACGCATAATATACATACTAAATATTCTTCTCTTGGAATATCTTGAATTAAAAATCTTCAAATTTCCTCTTCTTCTTCTTCTTAGTCTTCTTGTTGAATTTTAAAGTCAAATGAAAATTGGAAATAAGAAGGAGATGTTTATAGTTTGGAAAATGGGAAGAAGTGTATGTGATTTTGTTGGTGTTTTGACAAAAAGTATGTGTGTGTTTTGAAATTTCTAGCAAATGGAAGTGACAAGAAGAGTAGAAGAAAATAAATAAAAACAAAAGAAAATCAAAAGTAATATAAGGTAATTAATGAGATTGGACATGAGCTTTATCAATTGGCTTTGTTTTATCAACATTATTATCACATGGTGGATTAAGGTGAACAAATGACAAAAGTAAATTCCCTTGTAGTTGGAATGTGGCAACCTAAGGAGAAAAGAAGAAAAATAGGAAAAGGAAAGAGGAAAAAGAAAAAGGAAAACGGAAGAAAAATGCAAATAAAAATAAAAACATTAGATTTTTCTAAATACAAAAATTATAAATTTAGTATTTATAAAGTAATATTGAAATTTTATAAAAAAATTATTAATTTAATGGTTACCCATTATGTTTGTAATATTTAAGAGTTATCTTGATGCGTTCGTTAATAATTTTACGTGATTACACGTATTAATCGATAATTATATTTGTTTAGGGTTTTATTACTATTTGGGTACATTTATTCATTTTATAAGCTTAAAGTTATAGTTTTACGGTTTTTGTACACGATTAAAATGTTGATCTAATTCTAGAGCTTTTATTACTTATAGTATATTCGATTTTATAATTTAATATAATTTTTGTCTTACATAGCCTTATCAACTTACAAGATTATCTACAGTATTAATGTTTAATTCTACTCTTAAATAGCTAAATTCGTGAGGTTCATAACTACACATCTAATACCTCATTGTTCCTTTTTTTACATTTGCACCCTTTGGAAAGAAAGCCTACAAAAATGACATGTGATCATCTTGCAAAACCAACAAATATGAAGATCATTTAGACGAATTACATAATTTGATTTGCTCAATTACTATCTTAAGAGATGAAGAGTACTTATAATGATCACTTGTTTTGTAGGTACGAATATGTTTGGCCAAAAATAGAACTAGAATCTTCATTAAATGGCATTTGTGCTCTAGAATTTAGATCACAATCTTCTACATTAGTAGGGTTCCATTATGACCTTTGGTTAGCATGTTGTAGTTGTCATTATGCTCATCGATAATGGTAAGGATATTCGAGCATTGAGCACGATTATGACCTCCTTTGTTGCCCTTACTACAATGCCAAGATTTTGTGGGCATTTCCTTATATTGAGTAGTTTTACTTTATGTCATACGAAAATAGGATCTTGTACTTAACTTTTGTGATTATAGTTAGAAGACAATGGTATATCCTCATAGGTTAGGTTCTTCATTTTCACTATCAAGTGTATGATCTCCTCCATTAACTCATTGTATGTTTCCTTAGATTTCCATCCTTAAAAACACATAATTTAACTTGTTGAAGCCAGTGCACCATAACGTACTTCCTTTAATATCTCCACCAACTTTTTATTATTTGTCAAAATACGTTAACCATGTAATAACCTAGCTTGCTTGATCCATCTAGGTGATATGAGATTTTCAGGTTTTTCAATAGTAGTTCCACCTTTGCCACATGAAATGCATGACAATATGGGAACCTTACCATTTCAAACTATGACCAAGAGCAATTTATTAAATTGTCCTAAGTGTTTGAATGTAATAGTCATCAACATCCTATGTGAATTGTAAGGGCAACCGGGTAAATTATAGCTCCTGGTTCGTATTTTTTGTTTGTTGTGATTATAACAACCTCATTTTGAAGTTTAGTTCTTACTATTTTTAATGATTCTTTGGTATAAACATGTGCTACATGCTCTTCAAAGTTTCTCAACATGGTTTACATAACTGAAACAAAGTGTGTTCTCCTATAGTCAACCATCAACTATGCATATCTGATGCTTGACATTACTTGCTTAAGGTGTTAGAGTAACTTATACAATTTATATTTTTGCCGAACAGCTACAACACCTTTGATGTAAGTGTTTATACCTTAACACCATTGTGTATTGTGCATCTCTACCAAAAATGACCACATAGATATGCATTTGTGCACAAGAACATCTTTTAGTATACCTCTTTTAGCTACCAACTATTACTTAGCTTGAATCAATCAATCATCTTAGACCATGTGTCTTCAAAATCATTAATTGCTTCAATTTTAAACATGCACCTCCTGAATTCCTTTAGAAATCTTTTGTCATGTACATGTGCTACTACGTTTATTTCAAGATGCCATGAACAAAGTTGATGTTAGGCATATGGATAAACTATACTAATGGCTACACCTATTGACTTATCTCTATCCATTACAATAGAGATAGGCTATTTAATTTGCATAGCATGGATAAACACTTGTAACAGCCATGTGTAGCCATCAAATGTCTCATCATCAAGAGCAGCTCACCCAAAGACACAAGTTTGATGGTGGTTATTCACACCTTCTATTATTACTAGCACATTAAGTACTCATTCAACTTATAAGTGGAGTTGAATGCAACAACATCATCAAAGCATGCGTAATCGATCCAGCTTCTTTAATCGAATTAAAATAATCGACTAAGTCTTCCATCATGTAACTTGTACTCATTAAAGAAAGTAGGATCTACTTATTTGATAGTAAAGAGATATCCAATTCCAACATTTATACCACTATTTATCACATCAAGTTCCTTTTGTGCTATGATATAGGTATATAAGTCCTTCTTCGTGAAGCTAAATTTTTTAAATTCTCCTACATTTTTAAATAAGTGTCCATGATCTATGAAGGTTTGATTGCGCATGTTAACATACTTATGATTTCAAAGTCATCTATGTTTAAAACCTCACAGTTATAATGTAGGAAGTATGTATGTTGTTTCGCAACAAGGTCATGATTATGCTCAATAGTGACTTTAATAACTATTTCCAATTGTTTTCTTTTCTAACATAATTCACTTTAAGGGATGTTGGACAACCTATTCTTGTAATTGCTCTTGGTTTCCCTAATACGGTCATCCCTTTACAAGTGTTTATCTCTTCAAAAAACTTCCTTGTGGCATATCTAGGTTCGCATGATAATGTTGTCACTCTTGTTGCATTTGTTATCATTTTTGTAGATGCTAAAACCATGAAGTATTGCTCACTCCTTATAGAATGCATCTACATCATCTTTAGATGCAAATCTCTTGCCAACTAAGAATTTTGTAGAATGTAACCAGTTAAAATTGTTAAACTCCTCTATGGTAACCATATTATTAAAGTGATGCCGATTCTCCTCCATCTGTGCATGTGAATTTAAATTAACAACTAATGGGATCGATATAGTATAAGTAGTATTGCTGTAGTGTAAGTGTTATTTTCTTCTACTGGGTGACATTGTTATTCATCAAATGGAATTGTTATAATATAACTTATAGTTTCTAGAAAATTTAATGATAAGTGAAACATTCCCTATAGTTTCTTCATTTCTATAAATTTCAAGATAAAATTAAATGATGAAAAGAAAGCCTAAAACTTGCCAGAGATGTTATGATCATGAATGGATGCAGAGATTGAGTGAAGCAAGTTGTCATAGTTTAGGTATGAAAGACATTCCTCTAAGTAATCTTAGAAAGAGAAACCACAGTATGCTCCCAATTTTCTAAAGAAAGGGACATTGTCATAGTTGAGTCGAGCCTTTTTTATTCAAAAAGATTGTGTTATTCTTTGCTATGTTCAATTATTTGTATGAACACTGACGGATTAGGATATATTGTCTTAGATACTATCAAGTTGAAGCAAGCAATTTTAGGAGATAAACCCAAATTCTTCTTCTTCATCTGGTTTATGTTATCTTTATTTTAAGCTTTTTCAGAGATTGAGTCCATGACTTAGGGATAAATTATGATAAAAGAAAATCAATATATAGGAGAATTGCTAGAATCTATTTAAGATGTATATTCTCCCCATTATGACCATTAGATCAATAAAATAAATTTTATATTACTTTGATAAATTTGGATTAATTTAAAAACTATAAAATGGTTTATATATCCTAAATTCCCACATAACGTATGAAGGATACAAAAAGGAAAAAAAAAATGAAAAATTCCAAAATGAAAAAAATATTAGTGCAAAAATTTCATAATTACAATTTATATCTTATGGTATGTCAAGAACCAAACGGTATAAAAATTTTCCTTATAATTGATTTCCAATCAATAATCTAATGAGATAAACAATAGGTACAAATAAAACAATATCTTTTAACAACATAGATAAAATAACAAACTAATGTGGAGACAATTAATAATTAGTGACTTAATAATAGAAGAAAATAATAGTGCTACATTGATCTAGAGATAAAACCAAATTCTTCTTTATCAATTGATTCGTGCTATTTTTATGTTAATCTCTTTAATACATTGAATCCATGACTTAAGGATTGGCTTAAATTAAATTGAGATAAAAGTGAATCAATTTTTAGAAGATTTGCTAGATTTTCTATTGGACATATCTGGATCAAAAAAATAAAATTTATATTACTTTGTTAAATTTAGATTGGTTTTAAAATTATAAAATTATTTGTATATCTTAACTCCTACATAATATGCAAATGAAATTAAAAAACAAAAAGGAAAAACTCCACAATGAAAAAAAGAAATTAGTGCTAAAAATTCATAATCACAGATTATCTAGTTGTAGAATCTTAAGAACCAATAGTGGAAAAATTTTGCTTGTGATAAATAATAGGTACAAATATATCGATATTTTTTAACAATATATTAAAAATAATAAACTAACGTAGAGAAGATTAATAATCAGTGGCCTAATAATAGCACAAGAAAATAATATTACTACATTGATGTATAGATAAAGCCAAATTCTTCATCATCATCTAATTCATGTTATCTTTATATTAATCTCTTTGACACATTAAATCCGTGACTTAAGGGAGGATCTAAATTAAATTAAGATAAAAATGAATCAGTCTATAGAAGATTTACTAGATTATCTTCTGTAGAACGTATCTCGATCTAATAAAATAAAATTTACATTACTTTAATGAATTTGGATTGATATTGTCATTACCCTAAGGGGGGCCTAGTAGGATCGTTTAAAATTTACATATTATGTGTGCACCTATAATATGAAAATTGTTTTATAAGTCAAAGATTACAAGACTCTAAATAATTTATTACTAGGGTTTCAAATTTTAATTTATAACTTATCATATTATATAAATAATTAATGATATCCAATATTCCACAGTTCCTCAGAACCACAGAGAATCGGTACTCCTTACCAAATGATAAGATTAGATAGTAAAGATCTAGAACTTAAACTTATGAAAGTCATATAATCCAAATATAGTATTACTAATTATATATAATAATTCAAATCAGCTATACAATCGATCTTCAGATTCTAACTTTTAAGCACCTTAACGCTGATACTCAATACTCAACTCTTAACCCATGACCAATTATCTAGCAACTTGTAAGAGAAAACTGTTGGAGAGTAAGCTACACGAGCTTAATGAGTTATCCCTCATACTATACCAGCAAACAGGTTATCAAATAATTCATTAACAAATATATGAATGCATGAACAAGTAATATGACAAACAATATATATGCAGTTGATTAGTGTTGCATACAACATCAGATTTAACACTCTCTAAAGTAAGAGTTGGAGATACATCAGCACCAATCACAATCGGGTTCTAGCACTTAAGGTTTTTATCCATAAATTTAAATTCCGTATTTCAAAAAATACATTTTCATTTCAAAGAAATCCAGTAATACATAAAATCCTAAGTCTAACGGTGAGATAACCCCTGCAATCCACTCTCACACCCTACAACGGTGATCTCTAGACTCGACCCCTAACCACCCACGATTAGTGTCTTCAACACCAAGTAAACCTGCGAGCTAATGGTAAGGCCTTGTTGTACCAATGCTTCTGCATTGTACTAATTAAATCATGTAGGAGTCCATCCCCTAAAGGCCCTTCATTACCAACTGTGTGAGGTAACGGTTGGAACATGATATGCAATGTTCATGCTTATGCATAAGCCATTTAATTTTAGTTAAGTCGAATATGATTAAGTCAATTTATGAGGTGATCAACCAATATCAACAAACCATTCAATTATGTAATAATAAATCAAGTAGCCAATTATTCATCTATTATGTTTTATAACATTTTACACAATCCATAACCAATATTCAGGCACATGTATAACCCAAACCCCCATTCATCAAGTTATTAATATTTAGTTTAGGTGCACTAATTACAAGCACAAAACAAATATAGATTCATTAAGAGTACTCACTTAGTCATTGAGTCTATCAACGGTCGTAATAGTCCACTTAGTAAGTCAATGTCCATATTGGGATCACTTAGTATTTAGGGAATATGAAAAATAATGAGTATCTAAGTGGAATAACTAAGCTATTAGTATATATAGTAATAACTACCTAAACTGGCTATTGATTCAAGTGAAATCCTAGATCTGAGCTTTTTCATTAATCGCATATAACTTTCTCATTCTAACTTCGATTTTTGTAAACTTATAATCTATTTCTATCGTTGTCAGATATACTTTCTCATAACGGAGTCCATTTTGGACGTTGTAATTCACATTTTCCATTATGATATAAAAATATTACAAAATTCATTATTTTGTTGTTTTCGATTTAATAAATATTTAATTCTTATATTTTGTAATTTTCTTAATTTTGAGTTTATTTGATTATAATTTACATATTTTGTTGTTTTTTTAGGGTTAATACCTATTTAATTCATTTTTACTATTTTAATCATTTTTCAATTAATTAATTATTTTATTATAATTTTTAATTACGAATTTATTTATATTTAATTAATGTTGATGGGGTAGCATAAGAAATTGCCACATGCCATTTCTGAATATTTGTACATTTTCAACCTTTTTCTTATTTTTTATTTTTACATAATTTGTATATAATAATATTTACTATTATATTTTACTAAATTTTACAAATTAGTTTTTTTATAATTCTTTAAGGATTATGGTACATATATACTGATAACTCTGATTTTAAACATATTTCACATGATGATTTTATGGTATTTTCTTCACATTTTTGGTTTTCTTTAAAGAAAATGATACTTAATTGAGTAAAATTTTGATTTCAAGCTTTGAACGCATTCTAGGATCGAAAACGAAGAAAAGGAATCAAGTTTCACTCAATTCCGAGTTCAAACGAAGGAGTTATGAAGTTTTGAAGTTGTGTAGAAAATTTTGCCTTAGTATAGAAAGTTACACGACCTGGGGACACGGCCATGTCCTAGGCTGTGTCTGGTGACGAAAATAGAATCCTTGAAATACATATATAAAAGGATATCTTAGGGTTTCAAAAGGAGAGAGACATTACAGAAACGGAGAGACATAAGAGAAGAGAAGAGACTTGAGGAGAACATCAAGAAGGAGGCGAGAACGACATCAACTTCAAGATTAGAGAGATTGTTCATCAATTAAAGGGGTTTTCCATGTTTTATTCTATGTTTTTTATTGAACTCATTTTTAGATTCGTTATGATAGCTTAGAATTCAAGTATTTAGGATTATGAAACCTAGGGTTTCATGTAACCCTTGGATTGAATTATAATTTCAATAAAGTTTCTATCTTTTCTTGATTCAATTATGTTGTTTAATTGTGGATTGATAATTCTAGAGTATCAATATATGATATTATGCATGTTGATTGAGAAATTGCATGTGTAATTAGATCTTAGCATTATTGGAGAGAATTACATGTATACTTAGAGATAAGATACATGTTTCTTCCGGAAAGTTAATTGTTTGTGTGGGAATTCATTATACATTAATGCAATTCTAAGTTATATTACTAAGTGAAGAGATTCCGGTAAATAATTTAGGATTAGGGTTAATATGCTTGAGAAAGATATTAGCTTTAGTTGTGAATTCCTCCGATCAAGAATTATAGAAACTAAATTAAATATATTTTAAAAGGTTACATGTTAAACACTAGGGGAAATAATTCCTAAATACATTATTGCATACTTGAAGTCGTTCGTAGTTTTATTGCTTTCTAATTTGTTTAATCAAGTCTCATAATTAGTTTAGTTTGTTAATTTCAGTATTTTTAATTCATTCAACTTATCACAATTATTTTCCGATTAGATAATAAAGCTAAAGTTAATATTAGTACTCAAAATCTCTGAGGGATCGACTCGAACTCACATCCGCTATATTAAAATTGATAGGTGCACTTGCCTCGTATCAAGTTTTTGGCGCTGTTGCCGGAGATTTTTGATATTAAGAACGCTAGTTGCTTTATTACTTTAACCATTTTTTTTTCTTTATTTTCTTTTGTTTTCATTGTTTATTTTTATTATCTAGAGCTACAATTGATTTTATATTTATTGCCCTTGTAATGCATGACCCGAAGCAACTTGGAAGATTTGGTAGAACTTGATCCTGAAATTGAGAGAACTGCCCTTCAAAATTTGAGATTGCGACTTAGACAAATTGTGGCGACCATAGACGACGAGTCAATCGTTGAAATCAAGGAAGAAGGTCAAGAGGCCAACTCTCAATTCATCGAGCAAGAAGATCCACCACACATGGCTAACCACGGGAATGAAGCAAATTGGACCATGTCCGATTATTCAAGGCCTATACTTATTGGAGTTGACTCTAGTATCGCAAGGCCAACCGTCGCGGCTAATAACTTCCAAATTGCACCTAACATCATACAAATTGTGCAACAATATGTTCAGTTTGACAGTCTCCAAGATGAAGATCCTAATGCCCACATCTTTAGTTTTCTAGAGATTTGTGATACATTTAAAATCAACGGAGCCACGGATGATGCCATTCGACTGCGGCTATTTCCTTTCTCCTTAAGGGGTAGAGCAAAACAATGGTTGAACTCCCTACCAAGAAATTCAATCACAACTTAGAATGAATTGGTAAAGAAATTTTTGGAGAAATATTTCCCACTTGCCAAGATCGCTAAACTTCGGAATGATATTTCGTGTTTTGCTCAATTGGAAGCGGAGACGCTTTATGACACTTGGGAGCGGTTCAAGGACTTGCTCAAGAGGTGCCCACATTATGGCCTCCCACTATGGGTGCAGATTCAGACCTTTTACAATGGTCTCAATTTATCCACTAGACAGATGATTGATGCATCCACAAGAGGTACTTTGAACACTAAGACACCTGAGCAAGCCCAAAACTTGATTGAAAGAATAGTGATGAACAACTATCAGTGGGAAAGCACTAGAGCCAAGCAAAAGGCCATGGGAATTTATGATGTGGACTTGACCACTGCTCTGGCAGCCAAGGTGGACTTATTGAGTAAAAAGATTGATGCACTCTCAATTGGCCCTCAACAAGTGCAATCGGATGTGAGTGATTTTGGTATGCAGGGGTATGGAGCACAAGAACAACTGGAACAGGTGGATTATCTAAGAAATCCACCTAAGCAACAAAATAACCCCTACAACAACACTTACAATCCAGGATGGAGGAATTACCCCAATTTCTCATGGGGAAACCAAAACCAAGGCCAGTAGAAGACCAACTTTGGCCCACCTGGATTTCAAAGACCATTTCCACCTCCTTTCCC
Source organism: Lumnitzera littorea (assembly GCA_024138015.1). Classification (NCBI taxonomy): domain Eukaryota; kingdom Viridiplantae; phylum Streptophyta; class Magnoliopsida; order Myrtales; family Combretaceae; genus Lumnitzera; species Lumnitzera littorea. The sequence continues at coordinate 12,375,635 of JAMXBB010000004.1, forward strand.
TCAAGAAAAGAAGTCTAGTGTGGAAGAACTTCTCACAAAATACATTCAAGGCAATGAGGCTCGCTTATCCAACATTGAATCCTCGCTGAGGAATCAAGAGGCTTCAAATCGCAACCTTGAGAACCAAATTGGTCAACTTGCGAAGCTAATCTCTGAAAGACCATAGGGAACACTCCTAGGGAATACCGAGGTTAATCCCAGGGAACATGTTAATGTTGTAACCTTGAGAAGTGGTAGAAAACTGCAAGCGGAGAAAAAGGATGGTGGGGAAGTAGTTGAGAAAGAAGTGGAAGTCAACCGTAAGGAAGATGCAAAGCCACTAAAATAAAAAAAAAGTATGGAACCACTGAAAGTGAAGGAGTACAAGCCTCCCATCCCTTACCTGCAGCACCTTAAGCAAAGTTACACTGATCCGAATAAGGAATTTAGTAAATTGCTTGATATTTTCAAACAATTACGCATTAACTTACCTCTTGTTGATGTCATCTTGTAGATGCCAAAGTATACGAAATTTTTGAAGGATCTTCTATTGAACAAGAGGAAGTTGGAGGAGCTTACAACTGTTACATTGAATGAGGAATGCTTGGCACTTCTCCAGAAAAAGCTACCACAAAAATTAAACGATCCAGGGAGTTTTACTATTCCTTATATGCTTGGAAATTTGTTAGTAGATAATGCTTTGGCAGACTTAGGAGCCAGTATTGATTTGATGCCATATAAATTGTTCAAAAAGCTAGGGTTAGGAGAACCTAAACCAACGCGCATGAGTCTTCAATTAGCTGATAGGTCTATCACATACCCTAGAGGCATCATAGAGGATATTTTAGTGCAAGTAGACAAATTCATCTTTCTCGTAGATTTCGTTATACTTGATATAGATGAAGATATTGAGGTGCCAATTATTTTAGGTCGACCCTTCCAAGCCATTGCTAAGGCCGTTTATTATGTTAGTGAGCATAAGTTGATATTACGGGTCAAGGATGATGAAATAGTTTTTAAAACTTCAGAGGCAACGAACAAATTTCTTGACCCAGAGGACATATGTTACAATGTTAATGCAACTAATGTCGTTATATCTACATGTGTGCAGGAAACGCTTGCCAAAGATTCCTCGAGCTATTGCTTGCAAAAGGGAGATGAAAATTTGGTGACTAACCCCAATTGTGCAGAAATGATAGCTCAAATAAAAGTTCGTGAATCTATTGTAGACAAGAAAAGGGTTGATCAACTCCATAAGTCAAAGGATCTTAGGTTAAAATCCTTAAAAGAAAAGCCACCAATTTTGGAACCAAAACTGTCAAGAAATCATTTAGAACATGCCTTTGTGGTGAAAAGTTCAAAACTTCCAATAACAACCGCATCTAAGGTAAAAGCGGACAAGATGAAGAAGTTTAGGCTACATGAATTTGATAAGTGGCATGATAAGGAGAGAAACTATGGAAGTTATGTACCAATGAAATGGAATTGGCAAGGTCGATGGCCTAAGGGCAAATTTACACTCGTATGGAGAGTTCGAAAGCGAGATACAAGTAGAGTCCTATCTCCACCTGGATGAAGAATCATGAATGACAAGACGTATCCCGTTAAGCTATTGACGTTAACTATAGTGCTTCTTGGGAGGCAACCCATGTCTAACTCTACTTATACTTTAGTTCTTTAAGTTTTCTCCATTTTATTTTCCGTTTTATTTAACTTTGTTTTGCTTCGTATATTTTCTTTCAATTTTTCGTCATAATTCTTTCCTCTTTTAGCTTTATTTTTGCCTTTTCTCTTTAGTTTTATTATTTCTAAGTTTCCTTTATCTTTAAATTTAATTTACCAAAAAAAAAAAAAAGTTACACGGGCGAGGGACACGGTCATGTCTCGGCCCGTATCCATCTAGACCTTCAAAATTGTCCACCCACAGAAAGTTACACGGGCATGGGACACGATCGTGTCCCAGCCCGTGTCCGCCCAGACTTTGATCCTACCCCATGGGCACAGAAAGTTACACGGGCGAGGGACACGGTCGTGTGCCCAACCCGTGTGCACCCAGAATTTTCCATCCAAGAACAGAAAGTTACACGGGCGTGGGATACGGTCGTATCCCAGCCCGTATCCATCCAGTTTTCATATACGGGAAGCAAAAGTCACACGGGCAGGGGACACGATCATATCCCAGCCAGTATGCATCTAGGTTAGACACGATGGAACAGAATGTTACACGGGCAAGGGACACGGTCGTGTCCCAAAATAACACGATTTTGCACACAACCGGTTAATTTAAATTAAACACACCCTCTCACACACTCACAATCAAACATATCTCTCTTATATTCTCTCTCATTCTCCCTCTTCTCTCCACAATTCTAGCATTCCGCATTTTGATCCAAGTAAGTTTTTCCTCCTTAATTTTCCTTTCTTTTCCTTATGCTTCAGCAATTGGGTTATGTGCATTCTTACTCTTGTGCATATTGTTTATTTTTCCATTTGGCCTGCCAATTTCTTTTGATTATTTATCAATGCCATGCATCATTACTTTGAGTTTGTTGATTTTCTATGCCATAATGTTGCCTCATCTTGTTCGATTTCACTATGTTCTCTAAATTCCAAATGTTATTGGTTAATTTGCTCGTCATTCTTCATTTATGCTAGTTAGTGTTAGCAATGGGAGATCATAATTGTGGGTCATTTCGCGTCTCTTATATGTATAGACGCCTGTTTTTCCTCGTTAATTATTGTGTTGTGGAATTCGTTGGAAGTGTTTGCCACTCATTTCTTTTCCACCACCTCGTTTTCTAGCTGCACTCCATATGTTTGTTGAAATGCTCCAATGAGCATTCGTATCACTTTCTTCCCCATTGTTCTTCTTGTTTTATGCTTTCTTCAACTATGTGCGATATGGATGTCCGTGTTTAATTTGGATTGTTGACTCTTTTCAGGTATTCAAATGGCTAATCGATCTAAGCTTTCTGTTCGCCGGAAATCCAAATTTGCGGCATCCTCTTCGTCATAATCCGGCGCAATTGTTGAACCACTGGCTACTCTTCCTCCTATGGAGCACCCAATGCTCCAATTTAAGGAGGACTACCAAGTACAACGCTATCAATTGCTTCAGTCTAAGCCTTTTAGCGAGACCCTTCGGTTGGATTGGGATGTTCTCGCTCAACTAGAGCTCACCACCGAAATGAAGGAGCTTTTAGATGGTATTGTTTGGGAGCGCTTGTTATCCTTTGAAGCTCCAATTTATAAAGAGCTGACCCTGGAATTTTTGTGCACTTATAAGCTGGATAAAGATAGTGCTACTAGCATGGGCCCAAAATGCAAATTACACTTCACCTTGAGTGGCCATCCATTCCACATGTCCATCGCTCAACTAGGCAGATATCTTGGTTTATATGCCGAAAGATATACACAGACGGAAGAATTCCAAAGTCTCTCATGTCGTTTTCCTCGTGGCGTCACGGCAGGGTCATTTTGGAATAAGATCACAGTTGGCGATGCCTATGATCCAGCTAGGAGTAAAGCCTCTCAATTAGTCAGGCCTGAATATCGGGTTCTTCACTAGCTCTTCTCCCATACATTGATTGGTAGAGACCTTAGCACTGGGGTGGTATCTAACAAGAATTGCCTCTATCTTTATAGTGTCATCCATAAACACCCCATCAATCTAGCCATCGAAATCGCCGAACTCTTTAGCCACCAAGCCACCACTACTTGGAAGAAAGGGCATATTTGCTGTGGCCCTTACATTACCTTACTGGTGCAGGCTATGAGGACTAAGGTTGTTGCTTGGCCCTCACTTACTTTCATTAGCCAAGTCACTCCTATGCGCCTCAATTCCTTCCGCCTCATGAACCTCCTACCATCAAGAAGTCAAGGTCGATGCTCTCGCAGCAACACATCTCGGGGCCAAACGTCTTCAGCCAGCTTTGAAGATAAATTTGATTTGTTGCTGTCTAAGGTTCGTTATATAAGAGAGAGTGTGGATAAACTTCATCTCCGATAGGACAAAATGGAAGAATTTCTTAAAATGAAAGCGTCGACTACCAATGAAGAGGAGAGTAAGGAAAAGGAAGAGGATGATGAGAGTAGTGAGGAAGAGGTGGATGAGGGTGGTGACGACGAGGAGGCTGGAGAAAGTGATGCGGATGATGAGGAGGGTGATGACGATGATGATGCTACTATGGCTGAGGCACCATCTGATGAGGAGGCTGAAGAGATGGATTTTGATCCCTCTTCTTAGTTCCAAATTTTTTGTGTTGTCTTTTATTGATCAAGACTTGTGAACTCTGTTATATATAATGATGCTGCTTCTTCATTTTGCACTTCTTTTCGACTGGCAGGGAAGTATTAGTTTCTTTTCAGTACATATGTTTCCTTTTTCCCTGTGCTGCTTTTTCTTGCTGTTATGATTTTTCGTGGTACATTGGGGACAATGTACATTTTTAAGTGTAGGGAAAGGATATATATGAATTTGTTACTGTTTAGGATACCAATTATTCATATTTGACCCAATTGTTTTTAAGTTAACTTGCAATAGGTGATTAACTGGTATTGAGCCAAATCAACTATGTCATCTTGATTATTATTGATCTTATTATACTTTACTAGAATTGATTAGTCAAATTTTTGGAAGGCAATGTTACGAGTTATTTAGCTTAGGATTTTAAAACTTGAGATTGGAGCAACATTACTAGTTGAGAGTTAGTCATGATTATTTCTAAAATTTACTTTTATGTATACCTTTCTCTTAGAAATTTTTAAGAGTCCTATAATTTTTAGCAAACAAACAAATGAAATTCTTCTTTTGAGAAACCCCTGAAAAATCACAATGATTGGAGGTCAAAAGTAATAACAAGTGTATGAATAGAAAAATTGGTAAGGATTCATCTTGGTCCGTCAGAAGAGCAAGGTTCTTTCCCGCTATCAATATAAGGAATAAGTTGGTATGGATCGGTCTTGGTCCATTAGAAGAGCGAGATTCTTTCCCGCTACCAACACAATTGTACTTAAATAAAGGAAATTCAAAAAACCTCTCAACAAAATCATGAACTAGGGGGATGATCAGAGGAAGAGTGGATGTAAAATGTGTTTGTTTTAGATTATGGTGCTTGGTGAGATGGAAGAGAGAATTGTATACACTTTAGTTAAATGGATAAAATTTTTATGACTCTTTCTCGGTTGGCGAGATGTTAAATCTAATTTTTAGTTTAAGAATCCTTAGTTAAATGGTTCGGGTAAACTTTGATTTTCATAAATTAACTAGTGAATTCTAGTATTAAGTATTGTTGGAGCATTCGAATATGGTCAAATGAAATTGGTTAACTTTATTATTGCAAGTTAGTTGAGAATGATTTTCTTATTTTTCTACGAGTCAAGTGTATTTGTTCATCGATTTCCTAAATAGTGATAAATTTTGTTTAACGTTTCTTGTCCTAAAAGTTTTGTTTTGATTTATTTGCTTGAGGACAAGCAAATGCTCAAGTGTGGGGAAATTTGATAACTCTGATTTTAAACATATTTCACATGATGATTTTATGGTATTTCTTTCACATTTTTGGTTTTCTTTAAAGAAAATGATACTTAATTGAGTAAAATTTTGATTTCAAGCTTTGAACGCATTCTAGGATCGAAAACGAAGAAAAGGAATCAAGTTTCACTCAATTCCGAGTTCAAACGAAGGAGTTATGAAGTTTTGAAGTTGTGTAGAAAATTTTGCCTTAGTATAGAAAGTTACACGACCTGGGGACACGGCCATGTCCCAGGCTGTGTCTGGTGACGAAAATAGAATCCTTGAAATACATATATAAAAGGATATCTTAGGGTTTCAAAAGGAGAGAGACATTACAGAAACGGAGAGACATAAGAAAAGAGAAGAGACTTGAGGAGAACATCAAGAAGGAGGCGAGAACGACATCAACTTCAAGATTAGAGAGATTGTTCATCAATTAAAGGGGTTTTCCATGTTTTATTCTATGTTTTTTATGGAACTCATTTTTAGATTCGTTATGATAGCTTAGAATTCAAGTATTTAGGATTATGGAACCTAGGGTTTCATGTAACCCTTGGATTGAATTATAATTTCAATAA
>JAMXBB010000004.1:12382206-12404977 GCA_024138015.1 Lumnitzera littorea
ATACAATATACTCTAATATTAATTTAATAAATATATATAAGAGTATCGTAAATTAGGAAAAAAGGATATTAATAAAGTAAATTAGAAAATTTAATAAAATATAAAATTAAGCATTTATATATATATTTATATTGTAACATATAAGAAATAGGAAAATAATGGAAAATTAAGAAAATTGTGCAAGTGTGACACATGGCACATCCACGTGCTGTCACGTCATCACTTATACATAAATTAAGTAATTTTTGTAAATTAATAATCTTAATTAGAAAAACAATAAAGTAGAAAATTTTGAATTAACAAATATGAAACCCCAAAAATAAGTAAAAATAAATAATTATAGTAAAATAGGCTTAAATTAAGAAAATTACAAATTTTACGACTCAAATAATTATTAAATCGTAATTATACTAAGAAAAGCCTAATTTGATACTTTATAACTTTTTAAGTCAAAATAATGAAGTTTGTGATATTTTTATATCACAATCAAAACTACGGATTATAACGTTTAAAATAGACTTCGCTATGAGAAAGTATACTAAAAAACAATCAAAATGAACTATAAGTTTATAAAGATCCGAGTTAAATCGAAAAAGTTATATGTGATTTAGTAAAAAGCTCGAATTGACTATTTCATGCAAATCAATAACTGAGTTAAGTAAATAGTATGAGTTACCATACTAGTTTAATTATTTAATTCCCAAACTTATTACTTTTTATATTCACTATTATCAAGTGATCATGACTTTGACATTGACTTGCCATTAAATTACTATGACCCTTTACTTAAGCATAGTTGAGTAAGTTTTTCCTAATAATTCTATACTCGCTTGTATATGTAGTTAGTAAAAATAAATTGTTATTAATAATGAATGTTGTGTGGGACTAGGTTATGCTTGTGTATGATACTGTTTATTGATCATGAATTTATTTTAAAATATAATAATGTATTGTTTATTGCATAGTAAATTCAATAGGAATTGATTTGTTTGTAACTTTGTTAATCACTAAATAAAAGGACTTAACATTATCCGACTTAAATGAACTAAATTGAAACATGTATAATCATGCACTACATAACTAATTCCGGCCATCACATCATACAGAGGTAGCAAAAGGCTACACATGGGTTAATTAATTGTTGTTATAGTATTTCATACGGTGCACACATACGATATGACTTTACTTTGGCCCGTGGGATTCCTAGGCGTTGGAGGTGCCAACTACTTGGCTAAGGGTCAAGTCTAGAGGCCTCCGTTTAGAGGTGAGTGAGGGTTGCATGAACCTACTTAAAATTATATGTAGAACTCGATTTTGACAAAAACCGAGAGTGGATGGACCATTATATTTTGAATGTGAAAGCAGAGTTTCATTATTATATAAGTTCTAGTATGATACTCGGATCTGATTGTATCGATGTATCTTCAACTCTGACTTCAGAGAGCTTTAAATTTGAGTTGCATGCAGTACTAGGTCACTTGCATGTATTCATGTAAACCCCACAAATTTAGTTATTTAAGAGTAGAATTGAAGCCTAATACTTTAGACGACTTCATAAGTCATCAAAGCCATACAAGATAAAAATTTAATAAATTATAAGTAATAAAAAAACCCTAGAATTTTGATCGAAACCCCAATTGCATTCAAAAAACCCTAAATCCGATATACATGTAAATACTCGAAATCGAACTCAAACTTGACTAAAAACCTAAAACTACAACTTTAAACTTATAAAATGAATAAATATTACTTAATAGTGATATAATTGTAATCGATTACAATTATTGACTAAATTGTGTAATAGCATAAAACTTTTAACAAAAACATTAAAATAACTTAAAAAAAATTATAATCATAATGTATACCAATTAAATTAATAAATTTTCATAAAATCTCAAAATTTATTTATAAATACTAATTTTATGATTTTTGTGTTTGGAAAAATTACATATTTTTATTTTATCTTTTTATTTTTTCATCCTCTTTCCTTTCTTTTTTTTTTTTTTCTCTCCTTCTATTTTCCTTTGCTTCCATGTTGGACTCTCTAGAATATAGCAACTGCCCATGTGTGTAAATTGCAATTTACAAGTGTTGGCAAATTAGTAAAGAAGGACAAAAACATTATTACCTTGTCACATCCTATTAATTACTCAATATAGCTTAGATTTGTTCCTTTTTTTCTTCTTTTTATTGCTTTATTTCTCTTGCAACTTGAAGAGGTCTGGAAGTTTAACAACATTAAAACCAAGAAAGAGAAGGAGAGAAAAAAAAAATCTAAACCAAAGCAAAGTTAAAAACATACACACATACAAAACTAAAGGAGAAAAAAAAAAAAGAAGAGGAGGAAGAATAGAAGAAACTAAGAGGATTGTATTATTCAAATTACTAAAACATTTAAGTGAGTATTTATTTAATTTTTGTGCACACACATACATACACACATATATATATATACTCTATAGTATGTACAGAGTTTTTTTTTTTATATATTATATACGTGTATATGTACATGATAATTATTTTATATGAAGTATACATGTATATATACGTACATGATACATATGTACATGTAATATGTATTTTTATGTTAATATACATATGTATGTTATTTCCTCTATGTATTGATATATATATGTAGGTATGCATGTATAATGGTATGTATACTATGTATTTTCGTTATATAGGCATATATATAGATATGTGACCGAATATATATATATGTATGTATCTAGAAAAATACGAAAAATACTAGTATAATATAGCATATATGCAACATGATATATGTTCGATATATATATGTGTGTGTATACAATAGAAATTAAACTAGGTATTTTCAATATATATATATATCTATGGACGTGATTATATATATGCATATGTATTTGTGTATGATGTTATGTATTATGCATTTTAATATATATATATATATATATATACATACATGTATGTAAATATGATCGTATATGTGTATAAAATATAAAAATATAAGTATATATATGTAGACATCGTATAGGTGTGTAAATACGAATGGCATATATAATATATTTAAGGTTATATTATTATATTACATAAGTATATTTAGACACATAAGAATATGTATATTAATGGTATATTATATATATAGAAATATGGGTATACTTACATAGCACATATATAATATACTATGATATTAATTTATTAAATAAAGTAAAGTAGTATATATGAGTATATGTATCGTGATCCTTAAAGAAATATAAAATAACTAATTTACAAAATTTAGTAAAATATAATAATAAATATCACTATATACATAATACGTAATAACCTTATGTATGTATTACTTAAAAATAAAAAATAAGAAAAAGTTTGAAAATGTACAAATTTCGAAAATGACAAGTGGTACTTATCCATGTTGCCACGTCAGCATATAATTAATTTTAATTAAAAATCGTAATTAAAAATGATAATAAAATAATTAATTAACTAGGAAATTATTAAATAGCCAAAAATGAAGTAATTAAGTTTTAAACCTTAAAAATGACAAAATATGTAAATTTTAATTAAATAAACTCAAAAATTAAGAAAATTATAAAATATAAGAATTAAATATTTATTAAATAATATAAATAAAGAAAAGCTTAAAACCATATTTTATAATTATTTAAGTCAAAATAATGGGTTTCGGAATATTTTTACATCATAAACAAAACTGCGGGTTACAACATCTAAAACAGACCCCTGTTATAAGAAAGTACGCTTGAAAACGATCAAAATAGACTATAAGTTCATAAAAATCTGAGCTAAATTAAAAAAATTATATGCGATTCGATAAAAAGTTCAAATTGATAATTTCATGTAAATCAATGACTGAGTTAAGTAAATAGTATGACTTAGCATACTAGTTTAGTTATTTAATTCCAAACTTACTACTTTTCATATTCCCCTAATGTTAGGTGATCTCGAGATTGAGACCAACCTACCTTTGAACTATTACAATCTCTGACATCATTCATGATCAAGTAAGTACTCCCGATGACTTTATACTTATTTTATGCTTGTAATTAATGCATCTAAAGTAAATATCAATAATTTGATGCATGAGGGTATAGGTTATTCATGTGTCTAAATACTAGTTGTGTATTATGTAAAAGATTGTGAAACATAATAGTTAAATAATTGATTGCTTGATTTATTACTGCATAAATGAATGGTTTGTTGATATTTGTTGATTACCTCATAAGTCGACTTAATCATATTCAAGATAACTAAAATTAAATGGATCATGTATAAAGCATGAACATTGCATATAATATTCCAGCCGTCACCTCATACGGTTGGTAATGAAAGGTCCTAGAGGGATGGATTTCTACATGAAATGATTACTATAATGCAGGAGCATTGATACTACAAGACCTTATCCTTGGCTCATGGTTTCTACTGACATCAAAGACGCTAACGGTAAGTGGCTGGAGGTCGCGTCTAGAGACCACCTCTGTAGAGTGTGAGTGTGGATTGTAGGGGCCACCTCACCACTAGACCTAGATATATGTACACTATTAATTGTTGGAAATAGAAACCTATTTTGTAAAATAGAGAATTTCTATATATATTTATATATGGTTAAAAACCTAGGTGCTAGAGCCTGGTTGTGATTAATGCTGATATATCACTAACCCTTATTTTGGAGAGCGTTAAATCCAATGTTGCATGTAGCATCGATCAACTGCATATATATTGTTTGGTATACTGTTTGTTCATGTACTCATATGTTTGATAATAAACTATTTGATAACCTGCTTGCTAGTATAGTATGAGGGATAACTCACTAAGCTCTTATAGCTTACTCTCTAATAGTTTTCTCTTGCAGGTTGCTAGATAATTGGGCATAAGCTAAGAGCCGAGTGTTGAGTACTAGTGTCGAGATACATAAAAGTTAGAATTTGAGGACAGATTGTATGGTTGGTTTGAATTATTATATATATAGTTATTAATACTACATTTAGATGCTATGACTTATGTAAGTTTAAGTTCTAAATCTTTACTACCTAGTCTTATTATTTGATAGGAGATACTAATTCTCTATTGTTCTGATGGACTGTGGCATATCAGATATCCATAGTCACATATATTTTGTAGTAAGTTAATTAAATTAAGAATAAAAAACTTTAGTGACTAATTATTTAGAGTCTTGCAATCTCTGACTTGCAAGACAATTTTCAAATCATGAGTGTATACATAATATGAAAATTTTAGGCAATCCTACTAGACTCCCTTAGGGTCATGATAATTTGTATGGTATACTGATTGTTCATGCATTCATTTGATCAAATTCAATTGATGTATAACTTATTTGATGTATGGTTGAGGGAATTATCTCACTAAGCTAGTTAGCTTATACCCTTATAGTTTACTTTTGTAGACTAATCTATTCGTGGAGTTGAGTCACTGTATGCACGAAGTTAGTTATATATTAAAGGATTGATGTAGGAGTAAGATATGATATAAGTGTACTTATGATAGTGTATTTAGTTTTGAATCATGTTATCTAATGAAATGATACTAGTTTGTGCTAAGAAATATTATAGACTTCTTATCTGTAAATTATATATATATCATGATAATAATAACAAACTATTGAAATATACAACACATATATATGTATATATATATACATATATATGTGTTGTATATTTCAATAGTTTGTTATTATTATCATGAAATGATATTACTTACACATGCCTAACTCTAGGTTGTTAGCTATAGTAGTAGCCTTGTATATTGCATGAAGGGTTGTTGATTGAGAGGGAAATCAATCTATAGTCCTTTGTATAGTATACGACGACTGCCACGATTGACCCCCTTGGGTCGTGACAGACACACAACGTAAAACATTTATAAAATTATTAGAAAAATCTTAAATGAGTATAGATCAGTATGGAAAATTTTTTCTATTGATTTTGATAATGCAAGTGCCAACATTGCAGCAATATCTGATTTGCAAAATTACTATCAACATGCGTTGGGGGGTAGGGAGGAGCGGTTTCCACATAAATTGAGCATGTCATATTCTCAACTTATGTGTTGAGGATGGCATTGCAACTTTACACGACAGTATAACTCCAATCAAGAACATTGTCAAGACAATAACAAAGAGGTCATCCCTTCACAAAAAGTGAAGGAACTTTTGCATGGAGCATGAGACAAGGCCCTAGAAGTTTAAGATAGATGTTCAACACTGTTGGAACTCGACTTACGAGTTGTTGCATAGCATAGTTCCTTACAGTGAACTGTTGTGTGACTTTGCAATGTATAACATGCATGAAGTTAACATTTTCCCTAATAATTGTACCATGACCTGAGGAGACTAGTTGTGGCAGTCGCCATATACCATACAAAGAACTATAGATTGATTTTCCTTTCAATCAACAACTCTTTATATGATATACAATGCTTCTACTACAACTAACAACTTAAAGTAAGCAAGTGTAAGTAATATAATTTCATAATAATAATAACCAGCTATTGGAATATAAAACACATATATTTATATAGAAATTTATAGATAAGAAGTCCATAATATTTCTTAACTTAAACTAATATCATTTCATTACATAATAAAATTTAAAATCTAAATACACTCATAAGTGCATTCCGATCACATCTTACTCCCACATCAATCCCCTGATGTACAACTAACCTTGGGCATGCGATGGCCCAACACCACGAATAGATTGGCCTGTGAAAGTAAACTATAAGGGTATAAGCTAACTAGTTTAGTGAGATAATTCCCTCAATCATACAACAAACAAATTATATAACAAATTAATTCAATCAAATGAATGCATGAACAATCAGTATGCCATACAAATACATGCAGGTAATCGGGTACTGCATGCAACTCAAATTTAATGCCCTTCGAAGTCAAGGTTGGAGATACATCAACAACAGTTAGATCCAGTTATCATAGTAGAACTTATATCATAATGAAACTACGCATTTCATATTCAAAATATAATAGTATGTCCATTCTCAATTTTTGTCAAAATCGAGTTCTACATATGTATGTATAGGTATATATGATGTATTTAAAATAAACCGAATTTTTTTAATCGTGAAACGTTGTTATAGAGATATTTCCTTCTATTAACCACCAATATCTATGCATAATTCTCCATTCCATTGCAATAAATTATTTGCATTAACAAATAACACTAACATATACATACTTGCGATATAATTTCCAATTTGTTTTGTCTTAAATATTATTTTTGTCTTTCATTCATAAATATATGTTATAGTAAATAAGAAAAAAAATATTAGCATCTATGGAAAGATTTTTGCGTCATAACTTCTCTAATAAGAAGCATGGTTCATCATCTAGTAGGAAAAGTAAGGGCTAGGGCAAGTACAAGGGCAAGGGCACTCTAAGTTCCAATACGTCATTTGAGCCACAACGATTCGAGGACATTTAGCGTACCTGGATAATGAGTAGGACTTGAATAAGTAAAGGGCACATAATGTGGTTGAGAACATGGAAGAACAAGTTACACCACCTCCAGGCTCCGATGTAGAACCTCATCGCATAAGTAATCGCAGCACACCACCTCCTGGCTTTGATGTTAAACATCAATGCATGAGTTACTAAGGCATGCCACTTCTTGGTTTCGAACCTCTACACATTTGTGTCTCTAAACGTCTTATTAGATTCAAACCTTCTCATATGAGTGTCCCTACATAACCCATAGGATTTGAACCCTTACAGATGAGTTGCCTCGCAAGCATATTCAAGGATAAGGAGGTTGAGATAGAAATTATTCTCGAAACATAAGAGCAACATATGAGACAATATGGGCCCGATAGTTCGAGACCTTCCTGCTCAGGTAAGCCCCCTAAACTCAATAAGTCTAATATTTTTATTATGCATTTCCATAAAGGTACAGATGAAAGGGGGAACTCGAGGGCATTCTACAACTACTGCAACGCGAGTTACTTGTAGAAAACGAGAAAGGGATATGGTACCTTTATCAAACACTTAAGGTTGAAGCATCCCGGGGAGGTGGGAATATATAGTTTGGAGCAACAAATTGCTTGAGGCAGTAGTTCATCCGGTCAACTACTAATGAGGTATGATGAAGAGAGACATAAGTATAACCTGGTACATTACTTCGCAAACATGGACCTATCATTCAACGCTAGTGTATCAGAGTAGCAGAGTCGATACGACCAGGAGATGTTCAACCTTAACTCACGATAGCTTAGCCGCAGAATGTTAAATTGAGCCACGTAGGAGCTCTACCATAAAGGTAAGAGGGAGCTCGTAGGTAAGTTCGCTTCCCTCAATGTACATGTATCCATATGTGCAGACATATGAATAGATTTTTTTTTTTTGTAATAATTCTTATACGAGTGTTATTGTTCACTAAATAGACAATAATTGACAACTTAATAAACGACTATTGGCTTTAAGGGTATATAACAAGTGATACTATAAACCTTATGTAGTCAATAGTCTAAACCCTAATATAAGTCTAAGTATCTTAAACGATACCATAAGTTGATAAGGCTGGATAAGATAAAATTTTTATAAAATTTAAAAATCGAATATAGTATCGATAGCAAAAACCTTAGAAAATCAATTAAAACCTAAATCATGTACAAAAACCTTCAATCCGATATACATATAAATACTTGAAATTGAACTCGAACTCGAACTTGACTAAAATCCTAAAACTATAACTTTAAGCTTATAAAATGAACAAATATAACCTAATAGTAATATAACTCTAGTTAATCATAATTATCGATCAAACCACGTAATCCCATATAAACCCTAACGAAAACGTTAAAATAACTTGCAAATATTATAATCGTAACGTGTACTAATTAAATTAATAAATTTTCATAAAATCCTAAAATCAATTTATAAATATTATTTTTATGACTTTTATGTTTGGAAAAATTACATATATTTGTTTTTATTATTCTTTTTCTTTCCTTTTTCCTTCTTCCTATTTTTTTTTCCCTTATTTCACATGATTTCTAGCTGCATTGTATAGCAGCCCACATTTAAAAAAAAAAAAAAGCTCTAGGTGTTGCATTTACAAAGGAAAACCAAGTGTAATGATTATTATGTCTTATCCTAATTAATGTCAGATCTATTTGGATTGCTTCTTTATTTCCATTTTTATTTGCTTTATTTCTCCTGCATTGCTTACATTTGGGAATTTTGGAAGTTGGAAACCTAAAAGCACATTAAATCGAGAAACAAAAAGGAGAAAGAAAACCAAAACCAAAGCAAATTACACACACATAAAACCGATAAAAGAAAAGGGGACTAGGCAAATACTAAGAGGAGAAGAAAAAGAAGAGGACCAAAGGAATTTGATCAATTAATACACTAAAAAATTTAGGTAGGTTACTAAATTATTTTTGTATATGTACATATATATACACTCTATAGTACGTACATCTATATTTAGTATATATTTTTTTATTACCTGTAAGTATGTGTAAAGATATATGTATATTATATATAGTGTATAGTATGTACATGTATGTGTATATAATATATATACCATGTATTTTCTTATGTGTATGTATGTATACGTGAATATAGGTATATGGGTATATGTACATAGTATTTTCTTGAATATATATGTATATATAAATGGGTATATATGTGTATGTACATAGTATTTATTTTAGTATATGATATGTATATACATGTATTATGTATTTTCGTATATAGATATACATATGTATATAGTTTNAAATCTTAAATGAGTATGGATTGTGAGGAAAAAAATTTCTATTGGTTTTGATAATGCAAGTGCCAATATTGCATCAATATCTGATTTGCAAAATTACTTTCAACTAGCGTTGGGTGGGGGGTGGGAGGGGGGTGTGGTTTTGGGGGGTAGGGAGGGTGATTTCCACATACATTGTGCATGTCATATTCTTAACTTGTATGTTAAGGATGACATTGCAGCTTTATACAACAGTATAACTCCAATTAAGAATATTGTCAAGACAATAACAAAGAGGTCATCCCTTCACAAAAAGTGGAGGAACTTTTGCATGGAGCACGGGACAAGGCTTTAGAAGTTTAAGATGGATGTACAACATCATTTGAACTCGATTTACAAGTTGTTGCATAGCACAATTCCTTACAGTGAATTGTTGTGTGACTTCGTAATGTACAACATACAGGAAGTTAACATTTTCCTTAGTAATTGTATCACGACTTGAGGGAGGCTAGTCGTGGTAATCGCCGTATATCGTACAAAGGATTATAGATTGATTTCCCTCTCAATCAATAACCCTTCATGCAATATACAATACTTCTACTACAACTAACAACCTAGAGTGGGCAAGTGTAAGTAATATCATTTCATGATAATAATAACCAGCTATTGGAATATAAAACACATATATTTATATAGAAATTTATAGATAAGAAGTCCATAATATTTCTTAACTTAAACTAGTATCATTTCATTACATAATAAGATTTAAAATCTAAATACACTATAATAAGTGCACTCTGATCACATCTTACTTCCATATGAATCCCTTGATGTACAACTAACCTCGGGCATGCGATGGCTTGACTCCATAAATAGATTGGCCTACGAAAGTAAACTATAGGGGTATAAACTAACTATTTTAGTGAGATAATTACCTTTACCATACAATAAATAAGTTATACAACAAATTAATTCAATCAAATGAATGCATAAACAATTAGTATGCCATACAAATACATGCAGGTAATTAAGTAATGCATACAACTCAGATTTAATGACATCCGAAGTCAAGATTAGAAATACATTGACAACAGTTAATCTAAGTATCATATTAGAACTTATATCATAACGAAACTCCGTGTTTCGTATTCAAAATATAATGATATGTCCATTCTCAATTTTTGTCAAAATCGAGTTCTATGTATGATTGTGAGTAGATTCACATAGCCTTCACTCACCCTTAAATGGAGGCCTCTGGACTCGACCCTTAGCCAAGTGATTAGCGCCTTTAAAGGTCTAGTGATCCCGCAGGCTAAGGTAAAGTCATATCGTATGTGTGCATCGTACAAAATCTATAACAACAAATAATAAACCTAAGTATGGCCTCTTCCTATCTTCGTGTGATGTGATGGTCGAAATTAGATATGCAGTGCATGATTATGCATGATTCGATTTAGTTCTTTTAATTCAAATAATGTTAGGTGTTATTATTCAATGATCAACACGGTCATAAACAATCAATTCCTATTGAATTTACTATGCTACAATCGATACGTTAATATGCTTTAAAGTAATTTTGCGATCAACAAACAGGATTATATACAAGCATAACCCAGCTACACATAACATTCAATTATTAATCACAATTGATATTCATTAACTACATACACAAACAAGTATGGAATCATTAGGAAAAACTCAATCAGTTATGATCGACTCAAGAGTCACAGTAGCCTAATGGCAACTTAAGGTTAAAGTCAAGATTAATTGAGAATAAGGAATATGAAAAGTAGTAAGTTTAGGAATTAAAAACTAAACTAGTATGATAATTCATACTATTTATCTAACTTAATTACTAATTTACATGAAATTGTCGACTTAAACTTTTTATCGAATCGCGTATAAATTTTTTGATCTAGCTTGGATCTTTATGAACTTATAGTCCATTTCAATCGTTTTCAAGCATATTTTTTTGTAACGAGGTCCGTTTTAGACATTATAACTCACAATTTTAATTGTGATATAAAAATATCACAAAGTTTATTATTTTAACTTAAAAAGCTATAAAATATCAATTTAAGCTTTTCTTAGTATATTTATGATTTAATAATTACTAGCCTATTTTACTATAATTACTTATTTTTACCTATTTTTGAGATTTTAGAATTATTAATTCCATTCTTTCTACTTTATTATTTTTCTACTTAATTAATTAAATTATTATTATTATTAATTACGAAAATTAATTAATTTATAACAAATGGTGACATGGCAACACGTGAAAGTGCCACGCGTCAAGCTTGCACATTTTTCCAAATTTTCCATTATTTTCTATTTTATTATATATATATTATCTTACTTTATTTATTAAATTATTAATATAATATATTGTATACACTATTTAATTACACTTGTATTTTTACGTATATTTCACTTTTCACATATGTACGTTTATACATATATGATACATTATATATTAAATTATTCTATCCTTATTTATACATTATGTACAAGTATATTATACACTTATTTATACTTTACATACTTATGTACATATATGATCATACTATATATGTATATATATATACTAAAATACAAATATTATTAATAATATGTATACTTATTATTTTATACATACACATATATATGTGGAAAATACGAAATAGGTATATATACATATATACACATATATATATGGAATTACATAATATACGTATATACATATCACATGCTAAAATAAATATTATGTACATATATATATACCTTTATATATAGTCACACACATATATACATAATTAATTAAGTAAAATACTAAATATATATACATGTATATAAAGGAAATATTTAGTATACATACATATTCTACTTAAGAAAAATACTATGTACATATACACATACATATATATATTCACATGTACATACATATAAATATATCAATATCTAAATAGTGAAAATACTAAATACATACCATGTGTATTCTTTTTTATACATATATACATATACATATAACTATGTTATACATAATAGTACATATATACATGCCCACATACATATGTTTATACTCAAATAGAGTAAATACTTAATACCTATGTACATATCTATTTATGCATATACATATGTACATGTAATTAAATATATAACAAAATACTTAGTATATACATGTACATACTATATGATACACATATGTATAAGTAAAATAAATACACTTACCTAAATATTTTAGTGATATAGTGGTTGAATTTCCTTAGTTTTCTTCTTCCTTTTTCTTCTTCTTCTTGTTCTTATTCTTAGTCTTTTTTTCTCTTCTCTTGTTTTCTTATTCCGATTGTGTTTGTGCGTGTGTTCTAGTTTTTCATTTTCTTTTTTTGGTTTGTCCCACTTCCAGACGTGAATCAAGTGAGGAAATGAAGCAAAAAAAGTTTTAAAAAAATGAACAAATACTAATAGATTATGTATTAATGAGGATAAGATATCTACTTTATGTAATTGTCCTTTATCCCTTAATTATTGGACACTTGTACAAGTGAATTTAGCACACGGGTTGCTAAAAAAAAATCAGCTATAAGATCATGTAGAAGAGGAAAAAAAAATAAGAATAAGAAAAAGAAAAATAAAATTAAATATAGTTAAATTTTCTAAACATAAAAATCATAATTATAAATTAATTTTGGAATTTTATGAAAATTTATTAATTTAATTGGTACTTATTACTTTTATAATAATTACGAGTTATTTTAATGTTTTCATTAAAAGTTTTACACGATTTAGTCAATAATTGTGATCGACTACGATTATATCACTGCTAAGTGATATTTATTCATTTTATAAGCTTAAAGTTATAGTTTTAGAGTTTCAATCAAGTTTGGGTTCAATTTCGAGTATTTGCAAGCACATCGGATTTAGAGTTTTTTGTATGCGATTTAAGTTTCGATTAATTTTATAGGGTTTTTACAACTTATAAAATATTCGAATTTATAATTTATTAAATTTTTTATCTTACTCAGCTTTAACAACTCATAAAATCGTCTAAAGTACTAAGATTCAATTTTACTCTTAAATAGTAAAATTTGCGAGGTTTAATTGAATTATGTGATAATAAGATAATGTATATTTTTAAACAGTATCGATTATATTTTTATATAAACAAATTTTATTAATATATATGTCTTTCATTTATCGGTATAATACCATTAAAACATTTTTCCTTTCGATAAGATAAATATAAAGGACAATGTGATGCGCGGCTTAAGAGTTCCTATTTCTTTTGGATCATTTCCTTTGTTGATTATCTTTTCTGATCTAGAAAATAGCGATCTGGCTTAAAGTCCAAAATCTGTTACATCCCTCATTCTCTACCATATTCACGACTAATTCAATTTTCTTTTTTGCCAAACATTATCCAGATTTGAATCACTCAAAACTTGACTTCTTCTTTTTTTTTTTTTTTCATTTTTTGACAACCTTAAAAACTAAACTTCGTAATTGAGGTATAAGTAAAACTTTTGCTTGACTCTTAAATATAAAATATTAAATTTCGTCAAATTCCTACATGTGACATCGACATTTCAACCCAAAGAAAGCCATATAAGCAATTGTATGTGATTTTTTATGAAGTTTTATAACTCAATTGTATATCTAAAAGAGTTTATGACCGAATTGCCTATTAGCTAAACGCTTGATGATAATTTTTTGGCCAGCATCAAATGTATATATAAATCTTCTCAATTTTCAATCGAATCTTTAAACTTTTTTGGCTTAAAAAAAATCGTTTTGTCTCTTTCTTTCTTTTTTTTTTTTAATTGTTTATGGAAGGAGAATTATGCCCAACATGTACATTTTTTATGGTTGTTTGCAATTCCATTCAAATTGGTTTAAAGAAAACCTATCAATCGAAGTTGAATTATTTAAACCAAACCAAACAACAATTTCTGAAACAACACAAAAATTTTCAATTTAAACCAAATACAAATATAATTAGAAAAGTTCAGAGTGTGCTGATTATACCAATTACATACATAAAAACAAATATTGACTATAAACTCAATATATTCATTCAAACAATTGAATCATATAATTTGTAAGTATGTATTATTTACAATAAGTGGGGATAATGTTTTTCTTATATCATGGGACTAACGGCACAAAATCTTCAAAAATTTACAACATGATATATATTATGTTCAGTTTGTTTTTCATAGTCAAAATTACACTAAAGCTTTGAGATTTAGATTCTCTCTATTTATTTTCTCTATATTTACAAATTAATAATTGTATTTATCTTAATTTTTAAAATGTTTTATCATGATCTTCTTTATAATTTTAACCATTTTTTATATGTGGTGATATCCTAAAAGGATAAATTACAAAAATTGAGAAAAAGTAATTTAAAAGGATTCTTCTCCAAGACGTTTTCTTAAAATTTTCTCAGTTTTCTAATACCCAATAAAAAAAAAAAAACAAAAAAGAAATGAAAGAAACCTCGTTTCTCCGGTTCGAACTGCCTAACGTAGTTGGTTTTCCTTTTATGTTAAAGTACCTTGAGGCCATGCGATTTTGGTTAGGCTATGCCCCTTCACTAAACGGTGATGCGTCGGTCCCTATTTCATATTCAAAAAGGAAAATTAAAAAATAAAAAAAAAAAATTTGAAGTGATAAAACCCAAACCCACCACCATGGATATTTACTCTGCTTTGGAGCAATTCCACGGGCCTCACGTCACTTGTTTTGACCCATGGGGAAATATATATATATATATATAGAGAGAGAGAGAGAGAGAGAGAGATCTGTGTGTGTGTACGTGTATATATAGTAGTATACTTATTTAACATCTTTGTCGGTCAAAATTTTCTGTTTATATGTACGTATGTATTTTCGTAAGTTTAATGAGTCAAGTATAAGATTACAAAGTAATGAAAAAACAAATTCAAAGTCTTGGAGGAGTTGTAGAATGATTCTCTCATTATTATTGAACTAATTAACCAAATGAGACTTGGCACTTTTCTTGCTTCAGCAAGCAACCAAACATCAACTTAGTCTACGCCGTTGCATCTATAAATAGCTCACAGTACCTTGCAACACCTCACACAATCAGCAAAAGCTGTTGAAGTTTAAGATATAGAAATATTAGCAGTAAATCCACATATTGCCAAGCACAATGAATACCGTTCTCATCCTCATGCTCTTGGCGTTGTCAGCCACCAGTTCATTAGCATATGATCCCAGTCCACTTCAAGACATTTGTGTTGCAATCAATGACCCAGTACAAGGAGGTATGAACTATAACATAGATCTTCAAATGATAAGAGTTGTGTTGATTCTATTGCCGGAAATACAGAATGTGAGATCCTATAGGACATGGGTGCCAAGCTATTTAGTCGACTTAATATTCACAAGCATGAACAAGTGTATTTGAAACCATTGTTATGTGAACTAACCAACTTTTCTACATTATTTATGGGTCTTAACATTGTGTTTTGATAGCAAATATTAGATGATGACGATGTTTTTTTTGCCCCATTTTTGGCAGTGTTCGTGAATGGAAAGTTCTGCAAGGATCCCAACAAAGTAAGAGCAGAAGATTTTCTCTTTCAAGGACTAAATATTCCTAGAAACACAAACAATCCACTTGGATCAAATGTTACAGCTGTGACTGTGGAGAATTTACCTGGTCTGAATACACTCGGCATCTCCTTTGCTCGTCTCGACTTTGCTCCCTATGGCCTTAATCCTCCTCACATTCATCCTCGTGGCACTGAGATCCTAGTGGTCATTGAAGGCCAATTGTATGTTGGGTTCGTCCTGTCCAACCAACTGGAAAACAAGCTCATTACCAAAATCTTGTATCCCGGAGATGTTTTCGTATTTCCAATTGGCACAATCCATTTCCAGCTCAACGTAGGAAAAACTAAGGCAGTAGCATTTGCTGGATTGAGCAGTCAATTCCCAGGAACAACTACAATTGCTAATGCTGTCTTTGGATCAAAGCCAGCTATTTCGGATGATGTTCTCGCCAAGGCTTTCCAAGTTGACAAGAAAATTGTTGACAATCTCCAAGCCCAGTTTTGGTATGACAACCACAACTAATTGTATCAGAGGGATGTGACCACATGGTCAAGGTCTTATTCGTCCAAGAAAAATTATGTTTGTTTCTATTTTGTTGTCGAATTGATTGAAATAATAAGGACATGATATTATTCTTTATTCATGTATTCTTTCCATATAGATGTTTATTACATCTCTTTCTCTCACACATGTTTGAAAATTAAAGGGTGCAAGAGACTCACTCTTCAATACATCAAACTTGCATATTCCTTAATGGTTGCATGCGACTGCGGTAGTCATTCTCAGTCACTGAAGTGTTGGTTGACGTTAAATATGTTAATATGGACAACATAGTATACAGGAGACGTTCTATTTTGTTTAGTAGTTTGTCTAACGCCTCAAAACCCAGAACGCCACAATTCTACCACACGTTAGCTCTAGAGCTAAACATGCTAAGCCATACTAGAATCTATGTACCTGTTACAAATCAAAACCTTTCAATAAATCTGCCGACCCATAATATGATATCCTCAATTCTATATGAAAGCAGAATGTTAACCGCTCAATCTCCCTAACTAAGTATAATAACATAACCAAAAATTAGTCATGACTCCACAACTTAGATCATGAAAGGACACTAAATCATAAATCGAAGTCTCGTAACTCCGACATTAATTAAACTATTAATCTAGCAATAGGAGTTACAAGCAACTCCCTAACCACATAAGTCTCAAAATAAACCAATACAACGAAAATAAATATAAATCCTTAAGTCCACTCTTACAGCTGGTCTACAACATCCCAGCTCCATCATTATAGTAGTAGTAGTTACACTTCTCATCATAGTACACATAGTCATATTCGACATCCTTAACATAAATCTCATTGCTTACTTCGTAACTTAACCCTACAGCTGAAAAATAACAATCCTCATGGATTGAGCTAATGCCTAGTACAAGATACTATACACATGTACGTGAAACACAAGAACCAATCAAGCATACATACATAAGTAATCTTTCTATTTAGGCCCACAAACAATACAATCCCAGTGTCTTGAGACTTGAGATTACTCACAACCTCTAACACGCAATATATAATAATACTATATAAGTATTGGTGTTAGGTACCCCCCAACACCTAAGTATCAAAACCATCCTAGATCTATGTAAGTCATTACAATGCTGGACTCCATAGGGGACAACGTTACGCAAAGATCACCAGGTACCTCAACAGCATCACTAAACCCTACTAATGGGTGGTCGAAACTAAGCACAATCAGCAAAACAATTAATTCTAATTTCCAATTTAGTTCGATTTATATATATTAGCCTAATACACATATCCAACAAACATGTGTCCCTTCCCTAGATTGCAAGTTTCGTTCTCAACTGAATCAACTGTATACCTAAAATCTATCACATAAAGAAGCTTAAAATCAAATCCTTACTCAAATTACCTCCACTAGAACTCCTTTCACTTTAGGCCTTTACTAGTCTTTCCCATACCGTTCTAGACTCTAACATAATAGAAACTTATATAGTTCAATATATATATATATATAACAACACCTGTAGGATAGATACCAACATAAGCTTATAAATGGTTCCATTTGATAAAACTTGTAAAAGATCTTTAAAATGTTTTTTTTTATTAATAAAAGCCCTTTAAAAACATATATATTTTATTATTTTATTTCTTTTTTTTTTCTACCTCAACCTTCATATACTATTACTAAGAGACATCCACTTCCCATAAGCTTTCGACCATGGACACTTAATGAAACCAAATTCCAAGAATATCCTACTGCCATGTACACAAATCCTTTTGTACACATGAATATACCTATGTAGTTATACAAATATAAATACATAACATAAGGAAGTGTTATTTTTACATACTTTTGATTACATGTACATAAACTTTTCTTGTAAAAACAATAGATTATAAGTAAATTCACTATATACTCCTATGATACATATGAGATTCTACAAAATACATGTATATAAAAGAGTACATATAAATAATTATTACAAAATAAATATAATATACATATTACTTATTTACTCTATCTAGTAATTTGATGACTATTTGATTACAAAGCTTCTTCCTCCTCTTGAGTGTTGAAATAAGTAGTTGGAAAGTCCAAAGTAAAAGAGATATGTAAGGGGTTTATCTTTGAATTTTGATGTAAAGGTAAAGAAAGAAAAGAAAACAAAAAGATGAAGATGTGTGTTTGCTCCACCAAGCATGAAACAAGCAAAGGAGAAGAAGAAAAATAAAATAGCTAAAGAAAAGAAAATGAAAAAAAAAAAAACAAGACAAGGTCATTAAATGATTTGATAAGGGGCTTGTCTATATCTTTTGTTTTATCTTCATAATGAAAACATGTGGAAAAGGAACTTAAGCAAAAATCTGCCGAACATGATTCTAGAAATCAACGTGGCAGGGAGAAAATTAAAGAAGAAAAAGAAAAGGAAAAAGAAAGAGAAAAGAAGGAAAAGGAAAAGGAAAAGAAAAATTAGAAATTTAATATGATGAAATGATATTGAAATTTTATAAAATTTATTAATTACATCGTTAGTCGTTATATTTATAATATTTAGGGATTATTTTAACCTGTTTGTTAACAATTTTACATGATTACGCGTATTGATTGATAATCATATTCAACTAGGATTTTATTATTGTTGGGGTAAATTTATTCATTTTATAAGTATAAAGTTATAGTTTTAGGTTTTTGTCAAGTTCGAGTTTAATCTTAGATATTTACGTATATATAGGGTTTAAGGTTTTTGCATGTAATTTAAGTTTCGATCAAAATTCTAAGGTTTTTATTATTTATAATATATTCAAATTCATAATTTAATAAAAAATTTATCTTACTTAGTCTTATCAACTTGTGAGATTATCTAGAGAACTTGGGTCCAATTTAAGGTTTAGACTAAAACTTTATAGGGTTTACATTCTTCCCCACTTCAAAGAAGTTTTGTCCTCAAAACTTGAAAGGCATACCTGACTCTTCAAATAAATGCGAATATCGATGTTTCACTTCATCTTTTGCTTCACAGGTTGTTGATTCTTGTTCATGATTCATATACAATACTTTGACATAATGGATCTTTTTATTCCTTAATTGTTGTACTTTGCTATCTGTAATCTTTACTATGTTTTCTTTATATGTCAAATTCTATTGCAGTCTTGTTGGTTCTAACTCAACAATACAGTCAGGATCAAGAACATGTTTCCTCAAAATAGATACAAGAAAGACATTATGGATTCCTGATAGATTAGGTGGCAAGGCCAATTGATAAGCCAAATTCTTGACTCACTCTAAAATTTCAAAAGGACCTATATATCTAGGACTCAATTTTCCTTAAGCTTTTGCCTGGTGAATACTTTTGATCGGCTTTACTTTAAGATATACATGATCTCCTACTTGGAATTCTAGTTCCCTTCTCTTCAAATCAACCTAACTCTTCTGTCTATCTTGGGATTCTTTTATTTTTTACTTAATAATTATGATATTATCAGTTGTCTCTTATACCAAATCTAGTCTTAATGCAGCTTTCTCTATATCATCTCGAAATAAAGAAGATTGACACTTTCTCCCATACAGGGCATCATAAGGGGACATCTGTATAGTTGAGTGATAGTTAATATTGTAAGCAAACTCAATCAAAGGCAGATGAGCATCCCAACTCCTCTTAAATTCCACAGTACATGCCCTTAGCAAATCATCTAGAGTTTGTATCACCCTCTTAGTTTATCCATTAGTTTGAGGATAATATGCTATACTGAACTGTAATCTTGTTCCCATGACTTTCTACAAACTTTTCCAAAACTTCAACATAAATCTAGGATCTCTATCTGATACGATCCTTGTTGGAGATTGACACTTTCTAAGTTCATGTAGCTTACTCCCTAATAGTCCTCTCTTACAGGTTGTTAGATAATTAAGCATAGGTTAAGAGCTGAGTGTTGAGTACCAACATTGAGATGCATAGAACTTAGAATATAAAGGTAGATTGTGTAAGTAGTTTGAATTATTACATATAATTATTGATACTATGTTTAGATTTTATAACTTCTCTAAGTTTAAGATTTAGATCTTTACTACCTAATCTTATAGTTTAATAGGGGATACCAATTTTCTACGGTTCTAAGGAACTGTAGATTATTAGATGTCTTTTGTCATGACCCTAAAGGGGGTCTAGTAGGATTACCTAAAATTTTCATAACATGTGTGCACCTATGATATGAAAACTGCCTTGCAAGTCAAAGATTGCAAGACTCTGAATGATTAATTATTAAGGTTACTGATTTTTAAGTAATTAATGTACTATAAAATACAAATATAAATAGCTATGGGTGTCCGATATCCCACAGTTCCTCAGAACCGCAGAGAATCAGTATCTCCTACCAAATAATAAGATAGGATATATCAATATTATAAAAGAAATATAAGAAAAATTAAATCATCAACAAAGGTTGCTTATGTATCATCTAAAGAGTACTCAGCTATTCCTAATACTAAGATACATATCTCCATCTCATATTCGGTACTTAAGACTTATCCCAATCCTAATGTAAGTAAACCTGCAAAAGAAACTATGAGGGAGTAAGCATATAACAACTCAGTGAGTTCATTCCTCACCACTACTGTTTAAGCAAGTTATCACGTATTATTATCCCACATGCAAGCAAGCTATCTACATACAAAATGAATTTAGGCACGATAAATGTAATCAACACATCCATAGGAGTCCGGAACTATGGAAGGTGTAGAATTACGTCGTCTACAGTTTAATTATCCCCTATACTTACCTGCATAGGACACCTCAGCTTACCCGCATGAGACTACCTAGGAGCCTCACCCCCTAGGCCGCACTCGACTATTACCTTAGCTGAGAAAGAAAATTTCAATTCAAATAGGGGGATTCCATTCTAGGACTATCGACTCTCTAGGGCCCCTCGAGCACATCTTGCAAGTCCATCTTGCAAGCCAAAATCAACCAAGGCCTTACAGGCACAATAAAGCAAGTCTTCTTGCTATCAAGTGAAGAACCCATGTTAACTTTGCCTTAATGAATAAAATATCATTTCTGGCACTGTGGCCCTTATCAAAATTGTACAAAATACGTTTAAGATTAAGAAAACCTTTTTTCCAAAAATATCTTTTTCAACATTTTGCAAGGTTAGCACTCTCCATCCATACATTTACTAGGTCATAGACATGTGACGAATAGAACCGATTATTTGGGTCAGATATTTATATTCATCAATTTAAAAGAAAAATGATCATACAAATGATGACATACAAGCAGAACAGTCATTCAAACATACAAGCAACAGCAAGCAATAAGACATCATACAAGTAACACGCACAAGCAAATAACATGTCATTAGAACTCCTTCACCTGGATTATTGCTTATTCTTCAAACTTTGGGGTTTCCAGAACTCGATATTAAATGCCTAAATCAAAATAGTAAAACTTATAAGTATTTTGAGAAGTCAGACTTTTTAGTCAACTAAAAGTCTATCGTAGTTTATCTAGTTTCCCCCAATATAACCTAAGTATAATGTGTATAGGGTTTATCATATTCAATGGGGTTAATAGTAACTATTTTCTCATATTTGTAAGTTACGAGACTTCTTTTATGTATTTTTGGAACTTTTTCGTTTTAGCTCGGATTGTTATGAACTTATAGTCCATTTTGATCGTTTTCGAGTGTATTTTCTCGTAACAAGATCCGTTTTGGATATTGTGACTCGTAATTTAAGTTGTGACATAAAAATATCGTAAAATTTATTATTTTAGTTTAAAAATTATAAAATACTAATTTTAGCTTTTTCTAAATATATTTATGATTTAATAATTACTTAAACCATATAATTAATATTTTTATTATTTTAAGCATATTTTTTTCCTATTTTTGGAATTTTTAGCTTTATTATGATTATATTATTAGTATGACCTTTATTATTTTTATTATTTCTCATT
>JAMXBB010000004.1:12407196-12425905 GCA_024138015.1 Lumnitzera littorea
AAAAAAAAAATAAGTACATATATATACATAATCACGCATATGTACATAAATAATTAAATAAAATACTAAATATATATTTGTATATAAAGGAAATACCTAGTGCATATACATGTACTATACGTATATACATACATATATTATATAATAAAAATACTAAATATACATATATATATATAATATACACGCATACATATGTACATAATCATGTGTGTAGGAAAATACATATTATATATATTACTATTTATACCTATATATATATATATATATATATACCCATGCCTACATACATATGTATATACATAATAAAGAAAATACATAATATGTATATATATTTATCTATTCATGCATACATATATGTATATGAAAATAAACAAATAAATAAATACTTAGTATACATATACATAGTATAGAATACATGTATATACAAAATAAATAAATGACCTACTTAAATCCTTAGCAATTAAATCCAAATAGTGATTGAATATCTTGTTTTTCCTCTTGTTCTTGTTCTTAGTATTTTTTTTTTCTTTTTTTTTTCTTATCTGATTTGTGTGTGTGTGTGTGTGTTTTTGCTTTGTTTAATTCTCTTTTTGTTTTGTTTGCTCACAGGGTTATAGACATAGCATGTAGTAGAAGAAAACAAGATGTAAAACCCAAAAGCAATTTTATAAAAACAATTATCAAATCTATACATTAATGAAGATGAGACATATTAATCATTACAATTGATTTTAATCACAACATTTCAACACTTGTAAGAGAAAAAATAACTCATGTAGGTTGTTATGTTCCAGCAAGGAATTCACATGGAGAAGAAAAAAAATAAGAAGGAAAGAGAAAAGAAAAAGGAAAAAAATTAAAAATAAATATATGTAAATTTTTCAAACATAAAAATCATAAAATTAATATTTATAAATTAATTTTGAGATTTCATGAAAATTTATTAATTTAATTGATACCCATTACGTTGATAATATATACGAGTTACTTTAACGTTTTCGTTAAAAGTTTTACCCAATTACGCGATTTAGTCAATAATTGTAATAAACTACGATTATATCACTATTAAGTGATATTTATTCATTTTATAAGGTTAAAGTTATAGTTTTAAGGTTTTAATCAAGTTCAGGTATAATTTTGAGTATTTGCGCATATATTGAATTTAAGGTTTTTGTACGTAATTTAGGTTTCAATCAATTTTCTAGGATTTTTATTATTGATACTATAATCAATTTCTAAATTTTATAAAAATTTTATCATTTCTAATCATATTGACTCATGATATAGTCTAAGACACTCGGACTTAAATTAAGGTTCAGATTAATAAATACACAGGGTTTACAAATTGGGATATATGTATCCTATTGCTAAAAGTTTTTCATGATGTTACTAAGACTTTCTCACATATTTACAGGCCTAGTGTTCACTTATTTATTATGTCAGCCATCAGTATACTTAGCGTGCTGCTTCAAGCCCGTAAGGAACCAAACATACATGCATGTGTATACAATATGACGTTGAAGTGATTAACTTATTATAAAGACATTCCTCATATTTATCTTGTAACAACTATTCTAGATCCTCATTGTATAGAGGAATTATTACTAATATATTTGAAAACTTATTACGGTTACATTCAAGATTTAACGGATTCTCAATATGTGTATAACTTGGAAGCATAGTAAGAAGTGTTGACAACAACGATCAACATAGAGGAGTTACTCAGCTATTACCAAAGTCAGTACAGTGACCAATCATCAGTCTCTCTTTCATTACCCACTAAGAACCAGCATTACTCATTTATGGGTGAGCAGTTACTAGCGCAAAAATTGAAGAGGTAACGGTCTAGTAGTCCAATATTTAAGATGCAATACTACACCAATATGAATTTTGAGCTTTCTAAGAATATCTCTATCAAGGATTTCGATATTTTAGAGTGGTGACAAAGGCACAAAAAGATTTACCCACTCCTATCTTGCATTACCCGTGAAATACTCACTACTCCGACTTCAACGGTGGTCGTTGCGCAAGTCTTTAGCATAGCAGACCTAATCATTGACGAATACCAAGCCTCCTTATCGGTTGTTAACGTTGAGGTAAATACTTACATAGAAGATTAGTACAAGCTAGCCTGCAGATGACAAGAACCATGTAGGACATTAAGCGAGGAGGATGATTACTTTAATGATTGGAATCGATCTGATGGAAGCCTAAGCTCAGCCGCAGGTTCACTTTTGATGACGAACATAAACAACTGCCTTAAGAGGAGATATAGTGAGTTTTCTTTTCATCCCTTTTGAAAAAGTTTTATCATGTAGAAAAATCTTTTTTCGCAATTATTCAAAAAAAGTAAATGTCATGGTTTTCCTAAAAGTAGTGATCTAGCATTAGGTTTTTCCAAATTATATAGTATAACCAAACTACGGCGGCCTAATTTCAATTAGCAGATATGTAGGCATTTTTTGGACAACCGTAAAATACAATAAAAAATATTTTTCCTTTAACCACTTTACTCTACTCAATCAAATTAGTTATTCATACTATAAGAGACTTTTCTATATTTTAATTTTTGTCCATTTTTAGTATATGCTTTATGCAAGGATGAAAGGAAAAAAGAAAAAAGAAAAAGGGTTAAAGGATTGGTAAGGAAAAAGGGAAAAAAAATTATGGAAAGGAAGGAAAAAAGAAATAAGAAAAAATCAAAAACTGAAAAAATAAAAAAAAAACTTTTCAAGGGCCTTAAATCGACCCTTGAACCGCTAAGCCTTGTGAACTAGCCTTAAAACGCTAGCTCACGAGCCGATCACTGTTCACCGTATTCTTGACTAGTGAATCGGTGATTCAAGGCTGGTTCGACTCTTCTTCCGAATCTAACCACACATACAATTTGATGAACCCATAACTAAAATCATCACTTGTTGTTGCTAGTTAGCGTTATGCTTCAATTAGGAACCAACAGTTGATATAGAAAAAACATTTATAAGGTAATACACGGTACGCGTTATACATACATGGTATATATATACTAATAAAATATTGGTACACATAACAATTTTATGAGTAGTTTTCAAATCAATTATTACTCGTGAATTGCATCCATCATATATAGCAACATCCTATTGATATTTACATACAAGATATGTATTATACATACTATATAATAACTATTGAATCGTTTCTTGTTAAAGCAAGCGGTTAAGAGAAATGCAAAAACTTTTCAATCCAATGTGGATAGTCTATGTGGCTATGCAACAAGCTTTATTTATTTATTATTATTTTTTTAAATCATACAATTATTGTTTATATGTGAATTTAGTTTAACCATTAATTTTAAATTATTAATATTTAAGAGTTAATATATCACTAATGGATAACAATAATAATTTATATATCCTAAATACATAATCATTAAAAAGAAATATAACTTAATATAAATACAAACTACAACCATCTACATGAGTACATATTACAAAATATCAATAAATACAACTAGTGCATTAACAAATCAACTAAAAGTTCTAAAAGAATGTAATAAAATAGAATCATTACATATTGGATGGTAGGAAATAATTTATTTAGATGGGCTAGATATAGGATCTCCATCAAAAGAAGGTGAAGTAGACTTGGGAAAGGGTCGATTATGAATTGTGAACCAATCGAGCAGGTTGATGAATCAACCCAGTTCGTGGAAGGTCTAGTTGGACCATCAGGCCCTAAAGGCACAGGCGGCTTAAGGGGATGAAACCACCTGAATTAACGAATCACAAACTGTTGGTCGGTCGGCTATTGAACCAATGGGTTGACCCGCTTGATTCACCTCCTTAAAAAAATAAAAATGCAAGGCCAATAAATCGAAAAAAAAATAATTAGATAATATCTAGTAGGTCATTGTATATCAAAACTACTTTATTTGTAATAGTAAAGAACGATTTTTTAAAAATAATATCATCAAACTAATGATAGATGACTAATTATAAGTTAATTATGTATTAAGGATGGATGGAAAATTCAATTTCAATTAATGTAAGTTCTCTTTGTAAAACTTTTCAAATGTTAAGAACTTGAATATGAGAAAAAAATAAAAAAAGTTGAAATCACATTAAATCAGAAATTAATTAAAAATTATTAATGAATTAGTACACTTAAAAAAAAAAGAGAAAGGAGATTGTATTATTAGAAATTATTAATGTATTTTTTAAAAAGAAATTAATAAAATTAATAAAAAATTAAATATTAAAAGAAAGATTGTTCAAAAGGCAAAATTATTCAAGGGCCAAATTGACCCTTGAACTAGCCCGAAACTGTCCTTTCATGGGCCGGTCGCAGTTCAGCTGTAGCTGAGCCTGTAAACCGGTAGTTCTAAGCTAATTTTGGGTCAGGGTGGCCCATTGCCCATGTCTAGGTGGAGGTGGAGGAGGCGGCTGCTATTGTGACTCCCCACTTGGGTGAGTGGCAAATTGGCTAGCTGAGGAAGTGGCGGTGCAGCCACGGATATGGGAGCCATACATCGCATTCTAAGCATTCACCTTGCACCACAGCCTTCATACTTTTGTGCCGAGTAATTCACCAACTCCGGATTTTTGCAGGATGCCACACCCACATGATGTCGGTGCCGAAGGTGGGATCTATCCTCTATACCCTAAGCCATCGGAGTAGCTTGACCTATGTCTAAGAATCTTCTCCATGGTGACCATATCACTCTTTTGGCACTCCCCCGCCTCTCGCACGCGGCGTTGTCCTCAACCCGCATTTATAACATTTTGTTCTACATTGTACAGACAACATATTGATTATACTATAATTATAGAGAAGAAAAATAGAACCTGTTATAAAACTTGTATTCTGAAAATATAGCATTTGTAATAATAACATATAATACCAGAAGATTGAATGTATTTATCGATTAAAAATATTCATTTATGTCTAACACTATGAGCGTAAAGAGGAAACAAAATAAGGCATAATGAAAAATCTAAAATTTGGACGTAATGTTAAATTAATCCCACAACAAAATTTATTAGGCTAGAATGTTAAACAGTCGGTTAATGGAAATTAGTCAAGCTTGGGATACACACATGTTAGGAATATATATTGATGTATGCATGCATAAGTACATTTATATTATATTCTTAAAGAGAAATAGCCCACAACATTTACAAATTATCATACCGGCAAAAAGCTTTAAAAAAAAAAATGTTGAGATTGGGGCAAGATAGTAAATGAAATCCCCGGACATGAAGTTATGTCAAAAATACTAAAACTAAATTAGAAATAAAGAAAACCTTCGATTGGATCCGCCAAAATCGAGTTAAAACATGAAAGGAAAGGAAGAAAAATAAAATTCTACATGCACCAAGGGCAAACTTGTAGTTTTATAACAACCGGGAGCAAACCTGCGCCATTATAAAACTTAAAACTTAAAACTACATGTAAAAACGAGGATTCTAGCATCAAGATCATCTAAATCCGATTTTCAAATAATAAGTTAAGAATTTTAAAGTTTACTTATTTTAAATGCATAATTACTTGGTACAACCGTCTGTAGTAATAATTCTTATGCAGTGGCGGTGGCCCGCACCAAAAAACTGTAAAAGTATTATTATTATTTCATTTTTCAAACTCTCATACAGTTTACTAAATGTGGCCCTAGTAGTTGATTTCCATCTTTGGCCTTTTTCTCGCATTAAGACATGGACAGACAACTCCATATAAAGTCGTTGGTATAAATATAAAAATTATGAGATAAATATACAAGTTCTGTTAACAGAACATACACTAAAATTTACTTCTTATATCAAAATCTGCATATTTGTACATATTCTGATAACGAAAACATACACCATAAATCTATATATTGTACCAATATATATATACATATATATATCATAATTTCATGCTACAACTACATATAAAGTCATCCGTACATGACTTAATGTAAGTACAATTTCCCCATCTTACGTATACCAAAGACAGATGAGCTTATGAATATAGAAAGAGTAATTATCGAGGGCACGGAAAGAAAAAAAAAAAAAAAAACGAAAAGCAGGCATATAAGGGTGCATCTGTAAAGGAGTACTCCTAGATGATACTTGGCATATCATGCCAGCATTTCTAAACAATTTTTTTTTAACTCCTTACTTTATAAAAAGATACTTAACCAAAATTACTTACTAATTTTTTAATTTTTTTTGCCCTATATTACTTTTCAAAAAATACATAATATATTTAAGATAAATATTAAAATGTGTAAAATTTTTTTAGTAATATTTTATATTATAATTATAATTTACTTATTATTATGAAAAACAAAAAGAGGACTTTATACAACAGCAATTTCCCTCATGAACTTCGTTGGAATATTGCAAGCATTCAACGGCCAACTTTTGGATTTATACAATTGAGAAAAAAGAAAATAAAAAAAAAAAGACAAAAAAACTAGCTGGATTGCAATGACCATTTTATGGCCTGAGAATGTCAGAGAAACTAGCTGGGAGAGGATGCTTATCTAAGTATATGAGAAACTAGCTGGGAGAGGGTGCTTATCTAAGTATCTGAGATTTTATAACCACCTCTTCAGTGGAAAATGATTAATTGAATTATGCGATAATAAGATAATATATATTTTTAAACAGTATCAATTATATTTTTAGATAAACAAATTTTATTAATATATATATGTCTTTCATTTATTGGTATAATACCATTAAATTATTTTTCCTTTCGATAAGATAAATATAAAGGACGATGTGATGCGCGGCTTAAGAGTTCCTATTTTATTTTATTTTATTTTTTTATCATTTCCTTTGTTGATTATCTTTTCTGATCTAGAAAATAGCGATCTGACTTAAAGTCCAAAATCTGTTACTTCCCTCATTCTCTACCATATTCACGACTAATTCAATTTTCTTTTTTGCCAAACATTATCCAGATTTGAATCACTCAAAACTTGACTTCTTTTTTTTTTTCTTTTTTGACAACCTTAAAAACTAAACTTCGTAATTGAGGTACAAGTAAAACTTTTGCTTGACTCTTAAATATAAAATATTAAATTTCGTCAAATTCCTACATGTGACATCGACATTTCAACCCAAAGAAAGCCATATAAGCAATTAGATGTGATTTTTTATGAAGTTTTATAACTCAATTGTATATCTAAAAGAGTTTTTGGCCAGCATCAAATGTATATATATATCTTCTCAATTTTCAATTGAATCTTTAAACCCCAACATGTACGTTTTTTTATGGTTGTTTGCAATTCCATTCAAATTGGTTTAAAGAAAACCTATCAATCGAAGTTGAATTATTTAAACCAAACCAAACCAAACAACAATTTCTAAAACAAAACAAAAATTTTCAATTTAAACCAAATACAAATAAAATTAGAAAAGTTCAGAGCATGCTGATTATACCAATTACATACCTAAAAACAAATATTGACTATAAACTAAATATAATCATTCAAACAATTGAATCATATAATTCGTAAGTATGTATTATTTACAATATGTGGGGATAATGTTTTTCTTATATCATGGGACTAATGGCGCAGAATCTTCAAAAATTTACAACACGATATATATTACGTTTGGTTTGTTTTTCTTAGTCAAAATTACACTAAAGCTTTGAGATTTGTATTTTCTCTATTTATTTTCTCTCAATTTACAAATTAATAATTGTAATTATCTTAATATTTAAAATGTTCTATCATGATTTTCTTTATAATTTCAATCATTTTTTATACATGGTGATATCCTAAAAGGATAAATTAAAAAAAAATTGAGAAAAAGTAATTTAAAAGGATTTATCTCCAAGATGTTTTCTTAAAATTTTCTCAATTTTCTAACACCCAATCAAAAAAAAAAAAAAAAAGAAAGAATCCTCGTTTCTCCAGTTCGAACTGCCCAACGTAGTTGGTTTTCCTTTTATGTTAAAGTACCTTGAGGTCATGCGATTTTGGTTAGGCTATGCCCCTTCACTAAACGGTGATGCGTCAGTCCCTATTTCATATTCAAAAAAGAAAATAAAAAAATTAAAAAAAAAAAATGAAGTGATAAAACCCAAACCCACCACCATGGATATTTACCCTGCTTTGGAGCAATTCCACGGGCGTCACGTCACTTGTTTTGACCCATGGGGAAATATATATATATATATATATATATATATGTAGAGAGAGAGAGAGAGAGAGAGAGAGAGATCTGGGTGTGTGTACGTGTTTATATAGTAGTATACTAATTTAACATCTTTGTCGGTCAAAATTTTCTGTTTATATGTACGTATGTATTTTCGTAGGTTTAATGAGTCAAGTATAAGATTACAAAGTAATGAAAAAACAAATTCAAAGTCTTGGAGGAGTTGTAGAATGATTCTCATTATTATTGAACTAATAAACCAAAAGAGACTTGGCACTTTTCTTGCTTCAGCAAGCAACCAAACATCAACTTAGTCTACGCGGTTGCATCTATAAATAGCTCACAGTACCTTGCAACACCTCACACAATCAGCAAAAGCTGTTGAAGTTTAAGATATAGAAATATTAGCAGTAAATCCACATATTGCCAAGCACAATGAATACCGTTCTCATCCTCATGCTCTTGGCGTTGTCAGCCACCAGTTCATTAGCATATGATCCCAGTCCACTTCAAGACATTTGTGTTGCAATCAATGACCCAGTACAAGGAGGTATGAACTATAACATAGATCTTCAAATGATAAGAGTTGTGTTGATTCTATTGCCGGAAATACAGAATGTGAGATCCTATAGGACATGGGTGCCAAGCTATTTAGTCGACTTAATATTCACAAGCATGAACAAGTGTATTTGAAACCATTGTTATGTGAACTAACCAACTTTTCTACATTATTTATGGGTCTTAACATTGTGTTTTGATAGCAAATATTAGATGATGACGATGTTTTTTTTGCCCCATTTTTGGCAGTGTTCGTGAATGGAAAGTTCTGCAAGGATCCCAACAAAGTAAGAGCAGAAGATTTTCTCTTTCAAGGACTAAATATTCCTAGAAACACAAACAATCCACTTGGATCAAATGTTACAGCTGTGACTGTGGAGAATTTACCTGGTCTGAATACACTTGGCATCTCCTTTGCTCGTCTCGACTTTGCTCCCTATGGCCTTAATCCTCCTCACATTCATCCTCGTGGCACTGAGATCCTAGTGGTCATTGAAGGCCAATTGTATGTTGGGTTCGTCCTGTCCAACCAACTGGAAAACAAGCTCATTACCAAAATCTTGTATCCCGGAGATGTTTTCGTATTTCCAATCGGCACAATCCATTTCCAGCTCAACGTAGGAAAAACTAAGGCAGTAGCATTTGCTGGATTGAGCAGTCAATTCCCAGGAACAACTACAATTGCTAATGCTGTCTTTGGATCAAAGCCAGCTATTTCGGATGATGTTCTCGCCAAGGCTTTCCAAGTTGACAAGAAAATTGTTGACAATCTCCAAGCACAGTTTTGGTATGACAACCACAACTAATTGTATCAGAGGAATGTGGCCACATGGTCAAGGTCTTATTCGTCCAAGAAAAATTATGTTTGTTTCTATTTTGTTGTCGAATTGATTGAAATACTAAGGACATGATATTATTCTTTATTCATGTATTCTTTCCATATAGATGTTTATTACATCTCTTTCTCTCACACATGTTTGAAAATTAAAGGGTGCAAGAGACTCACTCTTCAATACATCAAACTTGCATATTCCTTAATGGTTGCATGCGACTGCGGTAGTCATTCTCAGTCACTGAAGTGTTGGTTGACGTTAAATATGTTAATATGGACAGCATAGTATACAGGAGCTCATACTTTATTTTTATCCTTTAATCGACGTGATATTGCACTCTCCCTTTAAACGTTCTATTTTGTTTAGTAGTTTGTCTAACGCCTCAAAACCCAGAAAGCTACAATTCTACCACATGTTAGCTCTAGAGCTAAACATGCTAAGCCATACTAGAATCTATGTACCTGTTACAAATCAAAACCTTTCAATAAATCTGCCAACCCATAATATGATATCCTCAATTCTATATGAGAGCAAAATGTTAACCGCTCCATCTCCCTAACTAAGTATAATAACATAACCAAAAATTAGTCATGACTCCACAACTTAGATCACGAAAGGACACTAAATCATAAACCGGAGTCTCATAACTCCGACATTAGTTAAACTATTAATCTAGCAATAGGCAACTCCTTAATCACACAAGTCTCATAAATAAACCAATACAAAAAAAGTAAATATAAACCCTTAAGTCCATTCTTACAGCTGATCTACAACGTCCTAGCTCCGTCATCATAATAGTAGTTGTTACCCTCCTCCTCACAATATAAAGTCATATCCGACATCCTTAACATAACTCTCATCACCTACTTCGTAACTTGACCTTATTGCTGGAAAAATAATAATCCCCATGGGTTGAGCTAATATCCAGTATAAGATGCCATACACATGCACGTGAAAACAAGAACCAATCAAGCATACACACATAAGTAATCTTTCTATTTAGGCTCACAAAGAACACAGTCCTAGTGTCTCGAGACTTGAGATTACTCACGACTCTTAATACGCAATATATGATAATACTATATAGGTATTGGTGTTAAGTACTCCTCAACACCCGAGTGCCAAAACTATCCTAAATCTACGTAGGTCATTTCAATACGAGACTATACAGGAGATAACATTACGCAAAGATCATGAGGTACCTCACCAACACTACTAAACCTTACTAGTGGGTGGTCAAAACTAAGTACAATCAGCAAAACAATTAAGTTTAATTTCCAATTTAGTTTGATTTTTATATACTAGCCTAATACACATATCCAACAAGCATGTATCCCTTACCTAGATTACAAGTCTCATTGGCAATTGAATCAACTATACTCCTAAAATCTATCACATAAAGAAACTTCAAATCAAATGCTTACTAAAATTACCTACACTACAACTCCTTTCACTTTAGGCCTTTACTAGTCTTTCCCACATCGTTCTAAACTCTAACATCATAGAAACTTATATAGTTCAACATGTAGATATATATATATATATATATATATACATATAACACCTATAAGATAGATACCAACATAAGCTTGTAAATGGTTCCATTTGATAAAATCGTAAAAGATGTTTAAAATGGTTTTTTTTTTTTTATTAATAAAAGATCTTTAGAAACACGTAATAAATAAATATGTTAAAAGATGTTTCACTATATATATACTTTTATTTACCAAACTCATTATTACATACATGTTATAGAATTATATTAAAGAAATAGAACAAACTATAATATGAAAAATCTATAGAATATTATATAGTTTAGCATGGATGTGCGCCTGCGAAGGACTCAACCTCGACAACAAGCAATCACATTCCTCGGAGTAAAAGCATGCATTGAATGATAATCCTGGCTTACTTCTTGTTATTTGATTATATATTTTATTATTTTATTTCTTTTTTTTTTTTTTCTTCCTCAACCTGCATATACTATTACCAAGACACATCCACTTCCCGTAAGGTTTCGGCCATGGACACTTAACGAAACCAATTTCCAAAAACATCCCACGGCCACCAATTGTACACGGCACAACAGCGGCCCGCTCTACACCCATCAACCTCGTTCATTCGCTCACTAGCGCACCCTTCAACGAGCACTCGAACACACACTGCCATTTTTCAGAAAACACCCAACATGCCACACATACACGTATGCAATACTAATAATACAACACCTCCACAATTTGACTGCACAACAATAGCCTACAATTAGCACCACCACACTAACAACAACAATGCTTCCTTCCAAAACTCAAAGAAAAACCTAAAAACATAAATTAAAAAAGTACAACAGAAATAAAAGGAAGATTTACTTGAATATAGAGGAAAGATTAATTCTTGTTGAATTTTGCTTTCAATAACTCAAATCTTGATTAGGGATTTGTGGTCGAGTTGAGAACTATAAGTTTCGTGAAAAAGTATCCTAATATTATTTTGGTGAGGAGGAGTTATGGTAATGTAAGATAGATTTGTTTGATTTAGTGGGAAGTTTAAATTTTTTTTGGACCAAATTGCCCATTGCAATGATGTGTAATCACATACCATATTGATGTCTAAATTTTTTCTCATGACAATATTGTTTTTAGCACTTGATATCTATTTATACACCATACCAATGTCTAAAAATAATAAACTACATATTTCCTTTAATTCCCTTAATTAAATTTATTTATTTGACTTGGGTTTTACAATTTGATTTTGGGAAAATAAGAACACGCAATAGCTGGAGACATGAATAATTCTCCTTCCTCAATACATCAAAATTAGATTGTGAGAGCACTTGCTAAACTTTTACGAAAGCATACAATGATTTCAATGATCCTCATTGTTTATCGTAACCTTGACATTGCAATCTTAGCACTATGTGTGTGGATGCTGTATTGTTTTGCTACTATATTGTGATTTGAACTACGGTTTTGACCATCCTGAGCTATTGTATTGATTTGATTTGATATGAGGTGGAGTCTTTTTTTATATTTATCTTTCAAGATCCATGATATGACGTGAAACGAACTATAATGATATTAATTTACGATTGCTCAACTTAGAAGTAGTTAAAAAAAAATGAAATTGGTCAAAGTCATAAAACACACACAAAGTCCATCAACAAATTAAATGGAGTAGTTCAACTTAAGATCACAAAACAGAATGATGTTGCTAATTAGACAGCATGATGAAAAGACCAGAAATTTTTTTTTTAAAAAGTATAAAAAAATTCCTAACATTTCACGTTTTACAAATCAGTGCTTAACTTTTCATTTAATCCATTTTAATTCTCAATCATTTTAAGTCGTATTAAATAAATCCTTCTACTAAACTTTATTAAATTTTCCATTAATTGGTCAACGTTAGTATAAAAGAGTCCCCAACGTTTACCTGCATATATAAATCAAACCTTAACCTTTTATTTAATCCATTTTAGTCCCCAAGGTATCCACACATAACAGAAAAGCTAATGGAAGGACTTTTTATAAATTTATTAAAATGTTGAGGATTAAAATAAACTAAATAGAAAGTTAATGATTGATTTGTAAATTTCCACTCACTTTCTTTTATTTTTCTTCCAATTATCCCAACTACCATTCCACTATAGTACACCCTATCTAATCTATATTTTATTAACACTAAAGGAGGAGCAAAAGGAAGATTTCTTCTTCAATTTTCCCTTAAGAACAAGTAACTAACCACTTCCTTTATGTCCTTCCATTTTTGTTTGTAATTTAGATCATGTATTTTCTTTTTATATTCATATGTATTTAGTTGTAGTATGGAATAGAAAATATTTAATTGGGATTATATGTACTTTGGCTTTTTGAAGTAGAAATATTATGTATATAAGTATTTGATAAAGTGTATAACCACATTTTTTTTATATTTGTGTAATTGCATGAATATACACTTATAAGTATGGACATATATATGTGTAGTTCAGTTATGTCAAAATTGTCATGACTTAAGGGGTGGCCTAGTCGTGACAGGCATCATATTTCATATAAAGGACTGTAAATCGATTGCCCTTTTAATCGAAAACTCTTTATGTGACATATTAAGCCATTACTATAACTAACAATTTAAGAGTTATGTAAGTGCAAGAAATATCACAACACAATTATAATAACATAACTATCATATATATATATATATATATATATATTACATATATTACATATACTAAGTCTTTCATGAAACTAAAATTACATAATAATATATAGTATCACAAGATAAGTTTCCAAGATCTAGTTACGGTAATAAAAGTACACTCTTATCTCTAATCTCACGATCACACCAACCAGTAAACGATCCACTAACCTCTATCCGACAACCTAGAATAACGAATAAGTCCTCCTGCACAAATAATCTATAAAGATGTAAGTTAAATAGCTTAGTGTGTTATCCTTTCACCATACAGCAAACAAGTTAATTAACAGTTAATTTTAAACATATAAATGCATAAACACCTAGAACGCTATACAAATATATGTAAGTAACCAGGTACTACATACAACTCAGATTTAATGCCCTCCAAAGTCAAGGTTGAAGTATACACGGTACAAATCAGATCCAGGTATTATACTTGAACTATTACAACTATGAAACTCCGTGTTTCGTATTAAAAAATAAAGTGTATGTTCATTTTTTGTTTTAGTTAAAACTAGTTCTAAGTATGATTATGAGTGGGTTCTCGTAATCTACACTTATCCCTAAATGAAACCTTAGGACTCGACTCTTAGTCAGGTGATTGGCGCCTTCAACGCCTAGTAATCTCGCGGGCCAAGTTAATGTCATATTGTACGTGTGCATCATATTAAAACAATATAATTAGAATTTATAATCAACCCCTGTATGACCTCTTGCTACCTCATATGTGATGTGATGAGCGAAATTAGTTATGCAATGCATAATCATGCATGTTTCGATTTAATTAATTCAAGTCTAAGAACGTTAAGTACAATTATTGTGTGTTCAATTAAGATCACAAATAGATCAATTCTTATTGAATTCATTATGCAACAAATAATACATTATCATACTTTAAAATAATTTCACAATTGACAGATAGCATCATACGCATGCATAACCCAACCCTATATAACATTCAATTATTAATATCAGTTAATATTCACTAATTACATACACAAACATGTATAAAATTATTAGAAGTACTCACTCAGCTATGGTCAATGTTAGTGATCCTAATAATCTGCTTACAAATCAGTCTTGATCTTGGAATTACCTAATATTTAGAGAATAAGAAAAGCAATAATTATTTGAGTAAAATAACTAAATTATTCATATATTTAATACTAACTACCTAAATTAGCTATCTATTTATATGAAATTTTCAATTCGAGCTTTTTCGTTAATCGCATATAATTTTTTAAATTTAATTTCGATTTTTATGAACTTATAATCTATTTTTATCATTTTCGAATATACTTTCTCATAATGAGGTCCGTTTTGCACATTATAACCTGCATTTTTTCTTTATGGTGTAAAAATATTACAAATTTTATTTTTTTGACTTAATTAATTATAAATTATTATTTTAAGAAATTTTTAGTTCGAGCTTTTTCGTTAATCGTATATAACTTTTTTAATTTTATTTCAATTTTTATGAACTTATAATCTATTTTTATCATTTTTGGATATACTTTCTCA
This sequence comes from Lumnitzera littorea, assembly GCA_024138015.1. Classification (NCBI taxonomy): domain Eukaryota; kingdom Viridiplantae; phylum Streptophyta; class Magnoliopsida; order Myrtales; family Combretaceae; genus Lumnitzera; species Lumnitzera littorea. Next base: position 12,422,432 of record JAMXBB010000004.1, read on the forward strand.
TAGTAGGGTCCGTTTTGCACACTATAACCTGCATTTTTTCTTTGTGGTGTAAAAATATTACAAATTTTATTTTTTTGACTTAATTAATTATAAATTATTATTTTAAGTTTTTCTTTACATATTTATGATTTAATAGATATCTAAATTTTATATTTTGTAATTTTCTTATTTTTAAGTTTATTTTATTACAATTACTTATTTTGCTATTTTTAAGGTTTCATACTTATTTAATTCACTTTCACTATTTTAATAATTTTCTAATTAATTAATTTTTTTATTATTATTATGAATTTAATTAAATGTTGACATGGCAACATGAGAGAGTGCCACATGTCATTTTCACGAATTTGTATATTTTTCAAAATTTTCCTATTTTGTATTTTACTTAATATTTATTATTATATATTTATTAAATTTTGCAAATTAATAATTTTCTTTTGTCTTTTAAACTCACGGCATACATAATTATATATATACTATCTTACTTTATTTATTAATTTAGTATTGTAGTACATTATACATATACTATTTAAATATACCCATATACTTATACATACTATATCATTATTATATGTATTTTTATATGTATATGTATATATATACTCATGTAATTAGTTTCCCTCACTTATTTATACATATATACTTATGTAATTTAATAATATAAACCTAGATATACTACAAGTGCTATTCATATGTACATACATAAACGATACCTATACATATGCTATATTAGTATTTTTGTACTTTATACTTACATATACATATATATATATTCAGCCACATGTTTATACATATACATATATAATGAAAATACCTAATATACATACTATTATATATGTATATATATATACATATACATAAATCCTTTATACTAAATATTGTATAATCAATTATAATATATGTGTACATATAGTTATATCTAAATATTTATACATATGTGAACATATGTACATGGTATAATACTAAATTTTCATAAATTCTAATACATGTACATAAACTCTTCTTACAAAATATATACATACTCATAGGATACATAAGATGCTACAACGTATATGTATATAAAAAAATACATATAAATGATTACTACAAAGTAAATAAAATATACATACTAAATACTCTTCCTTTAAAATGTCTTGAATTAGTAATCTCAAAATAATTCTTTTTCTTCTTCTTCTTCTTATGTTTGCCAAGAAGAAAATTGAGAAAAGAAATGAATAGAAGGGTAAAATAAAGAGGATTTTTGGTGAAGTCTATTAGTGTCTTTTGAGTTTGTTTTGAAAAAAAAAAAAAAAAAAACGAGGAACAAGTCAAGGAGAAAAGAGATGTGTAACTGTACAGGAAAAGGGAAACAAAAGCAACGTAAATAAAAGGAAAAAAAAAGAAGAAGATAAGAATGCATTAAGTTGATGTGATTTATGCTTGGCTAATATCTTGTCTTTTTCCCTTAATTGAACACATGAAAAAAACAAGGTACACACACAGAGGCTAAGCAACATTTGGAAGATTTCAATGTCGCAAACGGAAAAAATTAGGGATGGAAAAAGGAAAAAGAAAAAGAAAAGAAGAAAGAAGGAAAAAGAATAAATAAGAAAAATTAGAATTTCTTAAACATAAAAATTATAAATTTAATAATTATGAAATAATATTGAAATTTTATAAAATTTATCAATTAAATTGTTATTTATTATGTTTATAATATTTAAGAGTTATCTCAACATATTCATTAATAATTTTACATAATTACACATATTAATCGATAATTGTATTTAACTGTGATTTTTATTACTATTAAAGTAAATTTAGTCATTTTATAAGTATAAATTTATAATTTTAAGATTTTTGTCAAGTTTAACTTCAATCTCGAATATTTACATATATATAGAATTTAATATTTTTATATGTAATTAAAGTTTCAATCGAAATTTTTAAGGTTTTTCTTGTTCGTATTATGTTTAAGTTTTAAATTTATCAACTCCATTGACTTAAGGTAATTAATTATAATATTTAAATCAATTCAATACCCAAAAAACTAAACTTACCGGACTTATATTTATATTTTAGATCTTTTACTATAAAGGGGAAAAAAGTCCCATCGAATAATTTATAGAGAAGAAAATTTGATATAGATATAATACGATAACACTCAATCGATATGTGATCCAAGGAAGATATGAATCAGCATGATATATAGTAAAATAATCCAACTGCTTAAACTATTTAGCAAATGTGTTGGCAAAAGGAAAAAAAACTATATTTCTTTATATTCTAATTTAATACGTACTGCAATGTCATTTTACAAGTCCTTGCGTGTATATATATGTTCATCCATCCGATCCCTTTACTTAATGTAACGTAAATGTGAGAAATATTTCAATTTTACTTATATAATAGTTAAATTGATGAATATTATATAAGTATTAATAAAATTTTAATAAATAAAAATATAATTAATAATTTTTTAAAAAATATATTATTTTATTATTACATGTCAAAATCATATTAATTTTTATATATCGTTTGTTGAGACATGATTTGTTAGTGCCTTGAATTTTTTTTCCGCTGATGTAACGTAACAGTAACACCATTCCTGGATGATAAAAAAGGCAAAATTCAGAAAAAGCACTGGTCCTGCCAAAATTCAGGCATTTTGTAAAGGATTAGCGTCCTGTCCATCATGTAGAAATCGAACCGGTTGTACTCTCCGCTATGCCAGCGTCGGTGGGTCTTTTCTATATTTGGTTCACTTAATTTTATAAAACTTTGGTTGCCTAATAACATAGTGACCCTAATATTGCTGCTTAAATAAATAATAAAAGAGGAGAGAATATTAGGTTGTTTTCTTATAGTTTGACCAAATTAAAAAGAAATTATACACGAAATTTAATTCATTTAAATCAAGTCCCTTCATGTGAGATTATCTATATTTTTTAAGGGATGAAAAGGAAATAATTACCGTCTAACTACTATTTAATTCCACAATTTTAGTATAAAATTTTATTATATTTCTCTATCTTCGCTCATTCTCTTTCTATCATCCTAATTAGGAGTGTAAATAAATCAAATTGATTCGCAAACTACTCGAATTCGACTTAAGTTTATTTAAATTCGATTCAATAATAATCGAGTCAAATTTGAGTTTGAACTACTTAAATAATAAATCGAGCAAAACTTAAGTTTTAAAATACTAAGCTTGTCAAACTCATGAGCCTAATTGAGTTTAATATAATTTTTAGTATATTTTTAATTTATTTAAATATAACCAAATCTAATATTAATTATGAAAATTTTATAATATTAAAACTTAATCGAGTCCAAGTCGAGTTTAAAATTTTGAAACTCAATCAAGCTCGAGCTCAATACTGTTTAATTTAACTTGATTCAATTACACCTCAATCCTAACTATCGCTTATATATATATATATATATTTCTCAAACCCATCTTTGCATCTCTCTCTTCGCCAACATCCCACACCC
>JAMXBB010000004.1:12463940-12518971 GCA_024138015.1 Lumnitzera littorea
ATATACATAAAAAAAATACTAATAACATACGTATGTATATAAATACAAAAATACATACTACTTGTACATATATCTCATATACGTATATTTACATGTATATATCATATACTAAAATAAATACTATGTACATACACATATATGTACCCATTTATACATACATATATAGTCAAGAAAATACTATGTACATATACACATATATATATAATCACGTGTACCTACATGTACATAAGGAAATACATAGTATATATATATATATATTATATATACATACATGTACATACTATATACTATATATAATATACACATATATATGCATGCATACATACATGTAATAAATAAAAAATATATACTAAATATGCATGTACATGTTATAGAATATATATGTACAAAAATAAATAAATGAATAACTTACCTAATTACTTTAGTAAAATATTTGATTAAATCCCCTTAGTCTTCTTCTTCTTCTTCTTAGTATTTGGTAAATTGTGTGTGTGTGTGTGTTATTTGCTTTGTTTTTCTCTCTTTTTGGGTTTCTTTTGCTTCCAGGATTTCCAGACATTCAAATGTAGTAGGAATAATACTAAATAACAAAGAATAAAGCAAAGAAACAAATCTTATTAGATGTTACCAATAATTAGGACAAGACAACTTAATCTTTACTTTTGATTTTTTCTTTGTAAATGCAACACCTGGAGGAACAAAAACAAAATGTAAGCTGCTGGAGGGAATACGTAGAGCAAGAGGAAAAATTAAGAAGGAAAAAGAAAATAAAAATAAAAATAAATATATGTAATTTTTGCAAACATAAAATTCATAAAAATAATATTTATAAATTAATTTTGGGATTTTATAAAAATATTTTAATTTAATTGATACCGATTACGTTTATAATTTTTTTACAGGCTATTTCTACATTTTCATTAGGATTTATACACAATTTAGTCGATAATTGCAATCAACTAGGGTTATATTACTATTAAGTTATATTTATTCATTTTATAAGCTTAAAGTTATAGTTTTACGGTTATAGTCAAGTTCGGGTTCGATTTTAAGTATTTACGTGTATATCGGATTTAAGGTTTTTATAAGCAATTTAGGTTTCAATCAATTTTCTAAGCTTTTTATTATCGATACTATATCTAGTTTCTAAATTTTATAAAAATTTTATCTTATCTAACCTTATCGAATTATGGTATCGTTTAAGACACTCGGATTTAGATTAGGGTTTAGACTATTTACTATACAGGTTTTACAAGTTAAGTGTCGTTTGGTGGGACAGTGCCCCCTAGCAACCTCATGCGGTTAAGGTGAGGTGTTCTATACGGGTAAGTACGGAGGAAAAATCAATGTGTAGATAACGTAAATTTACACCTTCCATAGTTTTAAACTTCTATAGATATGTTGCTTACATTCACTATGTATGCATTCATCTCACTTGTAGATAGATTGCATATATGCTAATAATATATGATAACTTGCTCGAAAAGTAGTAACGAGGAACAAACTCACTAAGTTGCAGTTTGCTCATTCCCTTATAGTTTCTTTTACAAGTTCCTTTAAACAGGGATTAAGGAAAATCTTAAGAGCAAAGTACAAACTAGAGATAGGTTTGATAATGTTAGAGTTGATTGAATTGTATATTGTTGGTACACAAACAATTTATGTAAAAATATTTATATGATAGGATTATATATAATATAATATTTGTCACCACCCGAGAGGGCTAGTCGTGGCAGTCGTCGTATACCATACAAAGGATTGCAGATTGAACTCCCTTACAATTGACGATCTTTTTATATGATACACAAGGCTACAACTACTACTAACTACCAAGAGTGCGCAAGCTTAAACAATATTATTCTATGATAAATAATAATATTATAAAAACATAACACATAGTCTATTTGTATAATAGTTTACAGATATAGAATCTAAAACGTGTCTAAAGTCAGATTAATATAAAAATTACATATTCAAATCTATAATTAATCAAAAGTACTCTCTGTCCTCATCCAGCTCCCACACTGACCCCAGTTAGAAAACTAACCTCAGGCATGCGACGGCCCGATTCTACAAAAAGGTCGGCCTGCAAAAGAAGACTATAAGGGTATAAGCCTACTAGCTTAATGAGATAATTTCCCTCAACAATACAGCAATCAAGTTATACAATAGTTAAGTTTAACCAAATGAATGCATGACAAACAGTATGTCAAACAAATACATACAGGTGACCAGATACTGCATGCAACTTAGATTTAACGCCCTCCGAAGTTAGGGTTAGAGATTCATTGGTACAGTCAGATCCAGGAATGCCCTCCGAAGTTAGGGTTAGAGATTCATTGGTACAGTCAGATCCGGGTATCATATTAGAACTTATTTCATAACGAAACTCCGTGTTGGTACATCCATTACCAGCTTTATCAAATTGAGTTCTATATATGATTGTGAGTAGGTTTACGCAGCCCTCACTCACTCCTAAACGAAAGCCTCTAGACTTGACCTTTAGCCAGGCGGTTGGCACCTTTAACGCCTAATCATCTTGCGAGCCAGGGTAAAGTCATATTGTACGTGTGTACCGTACAAAATCAATAACAATTAATAATTAACCCACATATGGCCTCTCGTTACCTCCGTGTTATGTAGTGCATGATTTATGCATGACCCAAGTTAACTTTTTCTAATCAAGTAAAATTAAGTTTTATTTATTCAGCGATTATTCCAAGTCACAAACATTCAATTCTAATGAATCTACTATACAACAATCATTATATTATTGAAATTTAAAGTAAATTTATCATCAACAACAATTATCATGCACAAGCATAACCTAACCCCATACACATTCATTTATAAATCATATCTTATATTCACTAATTACAAACATAAACAAGTATGGAATTATTAAGAAAAACTCACTCATTCATGGCTAATTCAGTGATCATAGTAGTTTGGGAGCATCTCAGGGTTGATATCGAGATCACTTGAGAATAAGGGAAATTTGTAAGTTTGGGAATTTAAAGTTAACTAATATTATAATTTGTAAGGTCTATTTCACTTAGTTATGTGAAATTATCGATTCGAGTATTTTATCAAATCGCGTATAACTTTTTCATTTTAGCTTAGATCGTTATGAACTATAGTTCATTTTGATCGTTTTCGAGCATATTTTCTCGTAATGAGGTCCGTTTTGAACGTTGTGAACCGTAGTTTAAATTGTGATATAAAAATATCACAAAAATTATTATTTAAGCTTAAAAATTATAAAATATTAATTTTCGCTTTTTCTTAACATATTTATGATTTAATAATTATTTAAATCATATATTCGATATTTTTATTATTTTGAGCATATTTTCCTATTTTTGAGATTTTTAACTTTATTATGATTATTATTATTATTATTGCCTTTGTTATTTTTATTACTTCTCATTTTCTTATTGTTTATGTATTCCACGATTTATACATATATATATATATATATTCGGTATACTACATATATATAATATATGTTATACGCTTTATGTATGTATATATTTATTTTATGAAAACAAACATACTCTTGTGTACATATATATATATATTCATGTATTTATATTTATACATATAAATATACTTATATAATTTCTGAATACTTAGATATATATAAATAATCTACAAATACCTATTCTTATGTTATATATTCGGTATATATATTTACATAGTATTTGTTATAAAATATGTATACTATATATTATACATATATTTTATGATATATGTGGTATACCGCGATATATGTATATGTTCTATATACATATATTAATACTATACGATTATATATATATATGTACAAAAATAATTATACATAGGTACATATATATATATACATAGTTTACGGTACACACATATATATATATATACTATAGTTATTTAATGAAAATACTTAATACTAATTATATATATTCTTAAAAAAAATACATAATACATGCTCTTTCGTATAATATACTTATGTATATACATGTATACCTACATAACCTTTTGCATACATATTTAATTAAATATAAGTATTTATGCACATAAACATGTATTAGTAACGTTATATTTAAAAAAAATACTATACAAATACTTCACATATACATGTACATACTATATAGCATACATCTATACTAGAAACATAATCTACTTACCTATTATTCTTAGTTTTTCTTCTTCTTTTCCTTCTTCTTTTCTTCTTCTTTTCCTTCTTTCTTTTTCCTTCCTTCCCTCACGTTTTTGCTTCCAGATTTTTGGTTGTGTGCAGAATTTTTTTTTCTTTTTTCTAGATTTTTATTTCCTTCTCTTATTCACATGATTAGTAAACTTAAAATTTAAGCTAAGATATCATCTAATCTTTTGCATTAATAAGGATAAAACAAAAGTAATCATTTCAATTTTTCTTTCATTTTACACTCAACACATGGCAAATTAATTTAGTCACATGGGCTGCTAATTTTTCTGATTTTTGTTTCGGTTCCAAGATGTGGTAATTGGGAAAAAGAAGAAAAGCGATAAAAAGAAAAAGAAAGAGAAGGAAAATAAAAATTAATAATAAATATATGTAATTTTTCAAAACATAAAAATTATAACAATTCTCATCATAAATTAATTTTTAAATTTTTGTAAAAATTTATCAATTTAATTGGTACCTGCCACAATTATAATTTTTACAAGTTATTGTAGCGATTTCATTAAAAATTTACGTAAATAGGCGATTTAGTTGAAAATTGCAATTGACTATGATTATATCATTATCGAGTGATATTTAACTATTTTATAGGTTTATGTTTATAATTTTAGAGTTTCGAACAAATTCGGGTTCAATTTTAGTTAATGGTGCATAAGTCAATTTTAGGGTTTTAGTATATGATTTAGGGTTTCGATCAATTCCTAGGGTTTTATTATCGGTGTTATATTTGATTTATTAAACTTCGTAATTTTTTTATTGTTACTAGCCTTATCAACTTATTGTATAGTCTAGGACACTCGGACTTGAATTAGGGTTTAACTACTGATTTCTTAAGGTTTACAATATTTCTTGTAAATTATTAAGTTGTTTTACCTTATCTTAGTATTTAATAGGGGATACTGATTATCTATGATTCTAATGGACGTTAAAATATCAGATATCTATAGTCATCTATATTTTATAATAAGTTCAATAATTAAAAATTGAAAACCTTAGTAACTAATCGTTTAGAATCTTACAATCTTTGACTTGTAAAGTGGTTTTTGTATCATGGGTATACACGTGATATAAAAATTATAAGCCATCCTAATAAGCCCCCCTTAAGGTTATGACAGACACATGAGCTAAAGAATCAACTTGCTACACCCATCAATACGCTTTGATAAAGACCATGCTTGTCTACCTCAAGGTCTAAGATATCTCCATCTGGATTATGAAATAATTACCTTTACCTGCAGGAGATAATCTAATTAATATTTTGATGTTTTTTGACATTGGTACTTAAATTATATTTAAGTCATATTAATTTAATATTGAGTAAGTGAGCCAGTATACCTAAAAATTGAAACCCCCAATATAATGTATAAACAGTAAGACCAATAACTCTCCTATAAGTGAATAAAATATGTTCTAATCAGTAGTCCTTGTCCTCATCATCCTCATCATCAATTCAACTCATTTTCATTTCCCTTTTCCACGACGTCGAATGGTCTTATAGCTTCATCATCTTCTTCATGACCAAAAGTTGATTCTACACCCCCTTGTCTTCTCTTCCAAGCATCCTTCCAATCCTTAAGGCACACAATCGCTTTGATGGTTTTAGCTTTGAGCCAAAAGTGAAGAAGGCTAAGGATTCACCTACCTGAGCTAAATGATAATTCAAATCTCATCATCAAAGTTGGAGATGCAAAAATATCCCTTGTAATAAGTGATAAAGTTGGCATCATATGCCATTTTGCTACCCATTACACAAGGACATCTATATCCACCTCATCTTCCCTTAAGTGTTTAACCTAATAGACCAATAGTTTACTAAAAGTTTTGTTGGCAGTGTCATTGATAGTCTCATACTTCGGCTTATCTAAGCAATCTACCTACTCCTCTTTGAAGCCAAAGTGTCACAACCCGAGGGGGCTAGGCGTGGCAAGTGTCGTATATCGTATAAAGGACTGTAGGTTGATTTCCCTTTCAATCGACAACCTTTATGTAATATACAAGGCTACTATTACAACTAATAACCCAAAGTTATATAGGCGCAAGTAATATCATTATATGTTTATGATAATAAGACTATTGAATTATAAATAACACATATATAAATATTTACAAGTAATAAGTTTGTAATACACTAGATTGTAAACTAATAATACATATTATCACATAATAAGTTTCAAGATCTAATTACAATAATATAAATATACTCTCATCACTAATCTTACACTCATATTAACCCATTGATAATTTACTAACCTCGGGCATCCTACAACTCGAATCCACAAACAAGTCCCCTTGCACAAGTAAACTACAAGGGTGTAAGTTAACGAGAATAGTGAGATCTTCCCTCAATCATACAATAAACAAGTTATATAATGATTAATTTCAAACAACTGAATACATGAACAATCGGTATGTCATACAAATACATGTAGGTGACTACGTACTACATGCAACTTAGATTTAACACCCTCTTAAGTCGAGGTTGGAGTATACACGGCACCAATCAAATCTGCGTATCATACTAGAACTTATATAACAACGAAACTCCATGTTTCGTACTAAAAAACACAATGGTATATCCATTTTCAGTTTTAGTCAATACTCAGTTCTAAGTATGATTATAAGTAGGTTCTCGTAGCCTTAACTTACCCCTAAACGGAAGCCTTTAGACTCGACCCTTAGCCAAGCGGTTGACGTCTCCAACGCTTAATGTTCTCGCGGGCTAAGGTAAGGTCACATAATATGTGTGTACCGTACTAAAACACTATAATTATCATGACCCTAAGAGTGGTTTAGTAGGATGACCTAAAATTTTCATATCACATGTGTACCCATAATACGAAAACCGTCTTACAAGTCAAAAATTGTAAGACTCTAATCAATTAGTCACTAAAGTTTTCAATTTGTAATTTAATTAACTTATTATAACATATGAGTGACTATGGATATTCGATATTTCACAATCCACTAGAACAGTAGAGAATCATTATCCCTTACCAAATGCTAAGATAAGGTAAAACAACTTAATAGTTTACAAGAAATACTATATTATACAAAATCCTATATAAATATTTTCTACGTCAATGGTTTCTATATCAACTATATACATTTCAATAAACTCTAATATTATCAAACCTATTTTTGGTTTATACTATGCTCTCATGATTTTCTTCGATCCCTACTTAAAGAAACTTGCAAAAGAAACTATAGGGGAATGAGCAAACCATAGCTCAGTGAGTTCATTCCTCACCACTATTGTTCAAGCAAGTTATCAAACATTATTAGTACACATGTAATCTATCTATATACGAATGCCAGTGTGATGAATGCAATCGTAATGAATGCAAGCAACACATACATAGGAGTCTAAAACTATGGACGATATAAATTTATGTCATCTACACATCGATTTTTCCTTTGTACTTACTCATACGGAGCATCTCACCTTAATTACATAAGGCTGCATAAGGGTACGGTCTTACCAGACGTTACTCGACTATTACCCTAGTTCGAGAAACAACAATCAATATAGGTGAACCCTAACTAGGATCATCCACCAAATATATCCAAGGCCCTTCGAGCACATAAAGCAAGTCCTCTCGCTATCAAAACATATTTATGGCTCCTTGAGCACAAATATGCAAATCTTCTTATAATCAATTGGAGATACGATGCTAGCTTTGCCTTAATAATAAAATATTATTTACGTACACTATGAGCCCTTATAGAAATCATACAAAATATAATTAAGATTGGAAAAATGTTTTCCAAAAAATACTTTTCTAAAAAATCTACAAAACGAGCACTCTCCATTAGTATACCAATTGGGTCATAGACATGCGACAGATATAACTAGTTATTTTAGTCAAATAGTTATATTTACCAGTTTAAGAAAGTGATTATATGGATGATAGCACACAAAGCAATCAATTATTCAGTCAAACAATCGGTATCAACCAACAAGGAGCATATAAATAACAAGCTGGGTTAATGTTCATTCTCTTAGCCTTTGGGATTTCTAGTTCTTGATAGTTAAGTACCTAAAAAATAAGAAAACTTATAAGTATTTTAGAAAATTAGGTTTCCTAATTAACTAAATATCTATTATTATTTGCCCAAATTTCCCACTATAACCTAAATATGGTATAGACATAATTTAACTTAAAATTTTTTTTACTTACTTTTCTCAGTTTACCTTAAATTTTAATCACATATAACTTTTTTTAGCTTAACTCCAACTTTTATAAGTTTATAGTCCATTTTTATTGTTTTTTGATGTACTTTCTCATAGCGTGATCCGTTTTGAACATTGCAACTCACATTTTCTATTAAAAAATTCATTATTTCAATTTAAATAATTATAAAATATTATTTTAAGCTTTTTCTTTGCATATTTATGATTTAATAAATATCAAATTCCTATATTTTATAATTTTCTTATTTTGAGTTCATTTTATCATAATTTATATATTTCATCATTTTTAAAGTTTAAAACTTATTTAATTCATTTTTAATACTTTAATAATTTTCTAAATAATTAATTATTTTATTATTATTTTTAATTACAAATTTAATTAGATTTTTATGAAATGTTGACATGGCAGCATAAGGAAGTGCCACGTGTCAATTTTATGAATTTGTATATTTTTCAAATTTTTTTCCTATTTTGTATTTTTACGTAATATGTATACAATTATATTTATTATTATATTTTATTAAATTTTGCAAAATAATTATTTTATTTTCTTCAAAACCCACGGCATATGTTTATGTATACATATTACCTTACTTTATTTATTAGTTTAGTATAATAGGATATTATACATATACTATTTAAGTATACCGATATACTTGCATATGTACTATACCCTTAACTTACATATTTTATACGTATATATATATTTATGCAATTAAATAATATACCCTAAATATATTACATATGCTATACGTATATACATATATATACGATACCTACATATATATTTACATATTATACTTGTGTTTTATATTTTACACATACATACATACATACAAGGCTACATACATATATATAAATCTATTGAAAATACATAGTATGTATACTATTATATATGCATACATCTATACATGTACATATACATAAATCTTTTATACTAAATATTTGTAGAATAAAATAGAACATGTATGTACATATGAATATGAACATATATACATAAGGAAATACTAATATTATATATATTTCTATTACATATACAATTAATCTTTAATATAAGAAAAGAATTACCAAAATCAATTGTAGTTAGAAAATTCCTAAATACATATATTTCTACAAAATACATGTATACAAAAAGTACACATAATTTGCAAAATAAATACATCAAAAGGTTACATAATTACTTTCTTTGGTGCTTTGACATGTGGTTGATCCAAATGCTTTATCTTCTTCTTTTTATATTTGTTAAAAAGTAAGTAGAAAATTAAGAAAAAGACATGAATAGAAGGGAAAGAAGAAAGGGAATTTTTGGTGAAGTTTCATGGGTGTTAAATTGTGTTTGACTTGAGAGCAAAAGAAATTAAAAGGAAGGACTAAGCTTCACGGTTTTAAGGATGAGAAAAGGATGTGTGGGGTCTTGTTTTTCTATTGAAAAAGTATGTGCATTTGTCCTTAAATTTCCAGCTGTGTTGGACTCAACAGAAGAAAGAGAAGAGAGAAAATGTAATGAATAAAAGGAAAAGAAAAGGAAAAAGCAACTGATGATTAATATGATGTGATTAAGCTTATCAATTAGCTTTGTCCTTCACCTATAATTAACACATGCTAAAACAAACTAACTACGAGTGTCCACTGAAAATCTTGAAATTTGTGGGACGTGGAAACTAAAAGAAATTTGGAGAAGAAATGAGAAGGGAAAAGAGGAAAGGAAAAGAAAAGAAAAAAATAAGAAGGAAAAATTATAAATTTCTAAATATAAACCATAAAATAATAATTATTAAATACTTTTTGAAATTTATTAATTAAATTGTTATCCATTACGTTTATAATATTTACAAGTTATTTTAACGTGTTCGTTAACAGTTTTACGCGATTATGCATATTAGTCGATAATTACAATCGACTAAGGTTTTATTACTAGTAAGTTATATTTATTCATTTTATAAGCTCAAAGTTATAGTTTTAGAGTTTTTGTTAAATTCAAGTTTGATTTCGGGTATTTATGCGTACTTGAGATTTAGGGCTTTCATACGCAATTTAGATTTTGAGCAAAATTTTATGATTTTTATCCTTCATATTATATTCGAGTTTAAAATTTTAATTAGTTTTAAATTTCTTGACTCCATCAAGTCAAGGTAATTACTTATGATATTTAAATCGATTTATTACCTAAAAAGCTAAATTTGCGAGATTTACAATAATCATAACTAAACAACCCTTGTATGGCCTCTTGCTACCTCTGTGTGATGTGACAATCAGAATTAGTTATACAGTGCATGATTATACATGTTTTGATTTAGTTAATTCAAGTTTGATAATGTTAAGTCCCTTTATTCAGTAATTAAACAAAGTCAGAGAGAGATCAATTCTCATCAAATTTACTATGCAACAAATAGTAGATTATCATACTTTAAAGTAAATTCACTATTGATAAGCAGTATCATACACATGCATAATTCAACCCCACGGATCATTTAATTATCAATATCAATTAATATTCACTATTTACATACACAAGCATGTATAGAATCATTAGGAATACTCACTTAGCCATCCTTAAGGTCAAGGATTGCAGTAATCAGCTGGTAAGTTAGTATCAATCTCGTGATTACCTGATATTAAGAGAATATGAAAAGTAGTAAGTATTGGAATTAAATAGCTAAACTATTATTATATTTAATACTATTTACCTAAATTAGTTATTTATTTATATGGAATTATTGATTTGAGCTTTTTAGCTAATTGTGTATGACTTTTTCAACTTAGTTCGAATTTTTATGAACTTATAGTCCAATTTGATTGTTTTCAGACGTACTTTCTCGTAGCGAGGTCTATTTTAGACATTATAACTCGTAGTTTCGACTATGATGTAAAAATATTACGAAATTCATTATTTTGACTTAAATAATTATAAATATTATTTTAAGCTTTTCTTTATATAATTACAATCTACTAAATATTTAAATCTTATATTTTGTAATTTTCTTATTTTTAGGTCTATTTTACTATAATTGCCTATTTTTGCTAATTTTGGGGTTTAAGACTTATTAATTCAAGTTTTCCACTTTATTAATTTTTCTAATTGATTAATTATTTTATTATTATTTTTAATTACGATTTTAATTAATTTAGCTAAGTGATGACACAACAACATAAGGGAATACCATGTGTCACTTTTGAATTTTTTGTACTTTTTCCACATTTTCTTATTTTTTTGTATTTTACGTCATATATATATTAATATTTATTATTATATTTTACTAAATTTTCTAAATTAGTTATTTCTTATAAATTTTTTTTTGGGTTAATGTCACGATTGATACCCTAACTTTATCATTTTTTTCAATTTAATACCTGAACTTTTAATTAGTTAATTTAATACCTAATTTAACTTTTAGTTGTCATATTTAGTACCGAAATTGTTAAAGGCTATTAGCTGTTAACCTAGGTGGGCAAATAGAAGAATGATAGCTTGACACATGTTGTTAGTTGCCACGTATGACTCCAATTACGACGAATCAAAATAAATTACCTACATGCTCATATAGTAACTAATGAGAAACTCCTAAGCAACAAACCCATCCCACCATATTTTATATCTCTTTGCTTCCTTTCGCTTTTGTGTCCTCACTCAGCTTTTCTTATTATATAGAAGGGAAGTTAAAAGAAATAGTCTAGGTAAGACAAATGATAATGTAAGGGCTTTACTTACACAAGAGTCGATTTTCAACTCGATTTTTCTTTCTCCAATTCAGCTCCAAATCCCATAAAGTTACAATATCTTTAATCTATCTTAAGATTACTTATAGATTATACAAAAATTTTATCCAAAATATGCCCAAAGCACATTCAAAAATGGAATCAAAGATGTCTCTTCACTATTATGAAAGTATCACCACACACACACACACACACACACATATATATATGCATATACATTTCGAATTTAAGTTGACATTTTAATTATCTCCAAGCATGTTCTTTTAATATATGTATGTATGCATGTATAGTAGATATATGTACCTATACTTGGTATTTTCATTTTATAGAATTCTGTATGTATATGTATGTTGGACGTGATGATTATATATATGTATTTATGTATAATATTATCTATATTAGGTATTTTAGTATATATATATATATACATGTAATATAACCATATATGTACATAGGTATATAAAGTACAATTATGTGTATATTTATACTCATACATACAGTATATAAGATATATTTAAGGTTAAGATAATTTAGTACATAAGTATATTATACATATAAACACACATTTATGAATAGCATTGTATAAGTAGAAATACGACAATATTTGAATAGTATGTATATATTATATTATAATATTAATTTAATAAATATGAAAGTATATATATATATGTACCGCAACTTTATAGAAATTATAATAAATAATTAAATTAGAAAATTTAATAAAATATAGCAATAAATATTAATATATATAACGTAAAATAGAACAAAATAAGAAAATATAGGAAAAAGTACAAAGGTGATACGTAGCACTCTCATATACTGCCACATCATCACTTAATATAAATTAATTAATTTTCATAATTTAAAATAATAATAAAATAATTAATTAAAAAGGTAATAAAGTAGAAAATTTTGAATTAATAAGTCTTAAACCTTAAAAATTAGCAAAAATGAGTAGTTATAATAAAATAGACTTAAATAAGAAAATTACAAATTATATGATTCAAATCATTATTAAATGATAATTAGACTAAGAAAAGCTTAAAATAATATTTTATAATCATATAAGACAAAATAATGAATTTCGCAATATTTTTATATCATATTTAAAACTGCGGGTTATAACGTCCAAAACAGACCTCGTTATGAAAAAGTACGTTTGAAAACGATCAAAATGGACTGAGTTCATAAAAATCCAAGTTAAATCGAAAATGTTATATACGATTAGTTGAAAAGCTCAAATTGTTAATTTCATACAAACCAATAGCTAATTTAAGGAAACAGTACAAAATAGAATATTAGTTTAGTTATTTAATTCCCACACTTACTACTTTTCATATTCTCTTAATTTCAGGTGATTACAATATGGATATTGACTTACTAGTCGATTATTACGATCCTTGACTCTAAGGATGTCTGAGTGAGTATTCCTAATAATTCCGTACTTACTTGTGTATGTAGATAATGAATATTAATTGTTATTAATAATTAAATGTTGTATAGGGCTAGTTTATGCTTGTGTATGAAACTGTTTGATAATATTGAATTTACTTTAAAGTATGATAATGTTATGTTTGCTGCATAGTAAATTCAATAGGAACTAATCTGTCTCTGACTTTGTTGATCACTAAATAAAAGGACTTAACATTATTTAACTTGAATGAACTAAATTGAAACATGCATAATCATGTACTGCATAACTAATTTTGGCCGTCACATCATATGGAGGTAGCGAGAGGCTATACGTAGATTGATTATTTGTGATTATAGTTTTTCGTACGATGTACACGTGCGATATGACTTTATCTTGGCCTGTGAGAACATTAGGCATTGGAAGTGCCAATCGCCTAGCTAAGGATCGAATCTAGAGGCTTCCGTTTAAAGGTAAGTGAAGGCTGTGTGAACTTACTCATAATCATACGTAAAACTAAGTTTTGACTAAAACTAAAAATGGATATACCATTATCTTTTTGCATGCGAAATGCGGAGTTTCATTGTTACGTAAGTTCTAATATGATACTCAAATCTGATTGGTGCCGATGTATCTCTAACCTTGATTTCAAAGGGCATTAAATTTGAGTTGTATGCAATACTTGGTCACCTGCATGTATTTATATGGCATACTAATTGTTCATGCATTCATTTAATTGAATTAAATTGTTGTATAACTTATTTGTTGTATGGTTGAGGGAATATCTCACTAAGCTAGTTAGCTTATATCCTCATAATTTGCTTATGTAGGTTGATTTGTTCATAGATCTAAGCCGCAAGATGTTCGAGGTTGGTAGTTCATCATTGGGTTAATGTGAGAGTAAGATTAGTGATGAAAGTGAACTTATACTATTGTATTTAGATTCTAAACCTTAATATGTAATGTAATGTCTTACTTGTTTGTAATCTAAAGTATTACAGACTTATTATCTATAATTATCTTAAATGTGTGTTATTTATAATTTAATAGTATTGTGATCATTATCATGTAATGATATTACTTATGCGTGCTTAACTCTAGGTTGTTAGTTGTAGTAGTAGTCTTATATATCATATGAAGGGTTGTCAATTGAAAAAGAAAATCAATCTACAGTTTTTTGTATGATATACGACGACTACCATGACTAGTCCCCCTCGAGTCAAAACAGTGCACATGTACAATATGAATTTACCTTGGCCCACAGAATTACTAGGAGTTAGAGGGGCCAACCGCCTGGTAAAGGGTTGAGTATAAAGACCTTTGTTTAAGGGTAAGTAAGGACTGTAAGGGCTCACTCATAATCATATCTAAAACTTTGTTTTAAACCAAAACCAAACAGACTATTTCTACTTAAATACGAAACGTAAAGTAATGCAATTAGATGAGTTTAGGTATGATATACGGATTTGACTAGTGCCATGTAATCTATAACCTTGACTTCAGAGGGTGTTAAATTTAAGTCGCATATAATACCTAGTCAAATATATGTATTCATGTAGCATTCTGCATGATCATGCATTCATATGCTTAAAACTAATGTTTGACTAACTTGTTTATTTGTATGGTTGAGGGATAACTTACTAAGCTTTATAGCTTATACCCTTGCAAACTTTTAATGCGGGATCATCTTTTTGATAAAGTTAGCTGAGGAATGCTCGGGGTCAATTTTGGAAACTTTTTGGAAAAGTGTGGTGTAGATAAAGAGAGAGTCAAGTGGATATATGGTAAACTCTAAGTTAGAAACATTTTCAATACTTTGTTATTAATGTAGCTACATTAATGACAATTTCGAGTAGTGTATAACTTATTTAGTTTTGTACTTTATAAATTTTATATTATTATAAGTATGTTATGAAATATCTTTGACTATTTACTCTTGGACAACTAGTTGTAGTAATAGCTTTGTATGTTGTATAAAAGATTGTTGATTGGAAGGAAAATCAATCTATAGCCTTTTGTACTCTATGTGGCTCTTATCACGACTAGACCATTCTTAGGTCGTAATGCATAGCCTTAAAAATTGAGTCTGATTCAACTAATTGCTGGCCTATATGATTCAATGTTTTCGAATTGATTTTGCCTAATACATACCTCTAATTGAAACTACCAACTACCTAGAGAAGGTGTAATCGGATAACGAAAGTTTAAGTTAATTTTGGTTTAAATCAAATAATAAACATATTCATAAAATCTTAAAGCATATAGTCAAGCACCAAAAATATGACATAGAGTATTATGCTATAATTTCAAATTAATTATGGGTCACATTTAAGACAACATATAGTCATGCAACAAACGATTCATATAATTTACAAGCACATATTTTTTATTATATATGCACGTAATGTTTTTCTTATATCATGTGACTAGACGATTGACAATAAAATCTTTAAAAAAGAAAAATTTACAGCACATTATACACTGCGGTTCAATTTGTTTTTTCCTAAGCCAAAAGTACACAAACTTACATCTTAAAATTTTCTCAACTATTTGGCCAAAAAAACAAAAAAAAAAAAAGGAAAACACATTTTCTCAACTATATATAAACCAAAGACATAAAAACTACCTGTTTCTCCAATTTGAATTGCACACCGTAATTCTCTTTTCTTTTATATGAAGTGATTTTGGTTATGCCCCTTTCCAAATTGCGTCGACATCTGTCCCCACTTCCCATTTAAAAACATGTATTAGTACAATCCATCATCTTCCGTATTTTGTGGGATATAAGTATACATTCTTATGTATAGTGTGATTGTTATGATTTCATAGTATTAAATAGGATAAAACCTTTTTGTGCTCTATTTGATTGGTATATTTGGCTATGGTACTAAGTAGAAGAGATCCTAAAGTATTGGACAAAAATTCAAAAATTTATACCATATATTTGATGGTGCGAAAATCTATTTCATATTATATAAAATAAATATATCTTTATAATTCCAAAAAAACCTACACCAAATTCCAAATCACAATATTCACAATATTGAACTTTATTATAATTTATATTATGAATAATTAAATTTCATTTTTAAAAATTTCTCAATCATAAAAATATATATTAAGTACTATGCACATTAAATATGGTACACTAGAGTTATATTGTTCTACAATCTTTGTACTATACGATCTAGATCTACTTATCTTGTCAAGTTCTAGTAACCAAACATTATCTTAGTCATCAATATTTCATCAATTTTTTAATTGAACCTCGAAACTATTTTGTCCCATTCAAGTTTTCAGCTTTTGCAAGTAGAGATTTTTTTGAACACCATTAATGTTAAGTACGTAGTTTGCTCTAATTGGTCTGTGTACACTAGAGAAAAAAAGGCGTTGTCCCATCCAAGTTTTCAGCTTTTGCAAGTATAGACCTTTTTAAACACCACTAATTTTTTCATTAATGTTAAGTAGGGGTGAGTGGGTACAAGTGGGGAGGATGTAAATTTTTGTACCCGAGACCTATCTTATGATATTTGGAACCACCTTATACTCTATAAATTTTATAAGGTACCTTATAGAACCTATATTTTTTCTTTCTTTTTACTTTATCTTCTTTGGAAATATTGTACTAATATGTAATTAATATTAAATATATAACTATACTAATGAATCAAATAGTAATATTTGCAAAGTTCTTATATTTGCAATACATCTAACACAATATAAAACTTTAGTGAGTAGAATAAAGAACGATCTCTACAATTCAAAACATTTAACCCTTGATTGGGTCATGCCAAATTAATTTTTTTTTTTCTTTCAAATCATCGAAATAAATTTTTATCAAATCATAAAATTGTTATTTGCAAAATACAAAAACAAGGTTTTACCTAAGAAAAGAAAAAGAGAGTAGAATAAGACAATAAACACAAGAGTATGCAATTTTAGAGTTTTCTTATAGAATGGTGTATGATACCCTAAAATCTACATTCTATATATATTAAAATACAAGTTCCAAAATCGATACAAAGTACCCTAATGTCATACCTGTATCCTATCTTATGGGAGCGATTCTACGAAATTACTATCCAAAACCTACCTTATGAAACTCTTTAATCATCCAAAACTTATCTGATAGAATAAGGTTTGAATGAGTATCATGTATAACAAAGTTATCTACTCAATCCTAATGTTTGGTAGATAACATACTCTAATTGGTTTACGTACACTATAAGAAAAAAAAAAAAAAGTGTTTGCCATAAAGCTTTTGGTTATCCTAAAAACCTCTTCCAATGAATCATTCCATGGGATTAACCGTTGGCAAAAGCTTGAGGGCATGGTTCTTGCAACTAAAAAGAAAAATGTTGTTGGTAAAAGTAAAATCTTTGCGAACAACAATTTAACCTTTTACGACGACATATTTAGTTTGGTTAGGTTGCCATAACAATAGCATTTGCATTATGCCAACAAAATATTTTGTTGGGACAAAGTAATAATAATTTTAAAAAATTACTTGTCCTATTATGCGAGTAAAATATTCTTCACATATATCTTTTACTTTTTATTGCACTAATTTTTCTTTAAACATCAACATTATATTTATGAAATATTATCACTAGCAAAAAACTAAAAATCAATAATTACAAAACCTTTAGTAAAATTCAACATTGCATGAGTCAGAAAAATACAACAAATACATAATGTATTAAGTCGCTAGATAGGGGGAAAAAATGTAGATACACACAGAAACCACATCTTAGTATTGTAATTAAGAAGCATAAATATTTGATTCTATATATTCAATTTTCACTAGTAGAACCAATCTCCAATTTTGCCCTTGAGTCCCATCAATGTTTCACCTCTGCTAGCTCTTGCATGAGGGTTATTCCCAGTTGTCCATCAAGTCATCGCCACAAAGGCTCGTACTTAAGGCTTAATAGAAACTAGTTGAGCTTCTTCAGCTGGTAATCCAGGCTCTGCCACTGAATTATCATTTGATGTCAGTGAGAGAAAATAAAAAATATTAAAATAAATTATATTTGATAAGAGCAAAATCTAAATCTGTTGAGTTACCTATTTTGTTAATTGGAAGACCGTCAACATCAGAACTAGCGTCTGCAAAAGGAGGCAACAAGAAACTTGTGTTGGCATTAAAAAAAAAAATGAAAGAAAGAAAGAAAAAACTATGATAAGTACAAAGGCTGTTTGGTGCTTATAAATACTATCTTCAACTGAAGTGAAGCAAAGAAAAGGCAATCGACGAGAAAGCATGAGTGAAGGGACTAGGGAGGGAGGGAAAAAGAATTGCAAAAGGAAAAATTAACGCTTATCAAAAATAAAAAATAAAAATAGGAAAAAAAAGACAGACATATTTCAAAATATAAGCAATGCGTGGAAGCATATACAACACCCAGTTGAATCAGTACAGGGAGAAATTATAGACCCTTGGAATGAACATCTATATCGTAGCTGTATCTTATATCTAGCAACGTAGAAAACTTCCAAATTTGAATTATGGGATATCTCAAATTTTTCCTCCAAAACCAAATTAAAATAAGACCTATGTAATAAGTTTCTGGCCACCTATACTGACATAGAAGTAAAATGGTTCACTTTCTTTACCCTTTACATCTCCAAGACATGCTTGATTCCATTTGAAAATGCAACAAAAAACCAACATGAAAAGCTGATAACAAAAGTGAACGCATCAGTGCATTAATAATGCTACACCTGTAAAAAGATGCCCATTTATCTCATCCTCAAGTTCAACCATAACTGGCTCACCACTTTTGAATTCGACACCTACATGGAGAAAAATATTCAATAAGATTAAATTCTAGAATAAACAATTTTCTAGCAATACAATTTTTCAATGAAACTTCAAATGAAAAGGGGAAATAAAAGGAAAAAGATATACCATTTAGTAATGATTTGACAACCCAAATGGCATGTGATCAGAATCTTAAAGCGACTACGGCTCTTCTATAACATGAATTCAAGACAGTATTCCCGTCCTTGATGACATTAAGAACATAATTTGAAAAACCTTAATAAAGCAGCATCATCTAACGCTGCCAAGCCATCATCAATGAATACGATCCTACACCATGTAACTGTGGATTTAAGAAAAATTCCAATCACAAGGATGGATCTCAATGGTATCACTCAAAGCTATTTTCAATTTCGTAGACATTAGAGGTAACTACCTTATTCTGTATGGGAAAACCAAAAAACCACTTGTAATGTAATGAAGCATATCAAATTATTAGGAAATATACTAGAGATCTAAACCTCCAGAGATGAATTTTTTATGATGCAATCAAGTCCTGGTCCACTATTCCATGAGCATCTGCTCATGTGGCAATTTTAGGTTTTTTTTTCTTTTTTTTATTAATGCAGGTAAGTGTGTCAATGGCTATGTCACCCCCAATCTTCTTCCCTCCATCTTTTTAATTCTCACGCTCTTATAAGGAAAATAAAAAAGAAAAAACACTCCCTATGCACATGACCTGCAACCAGCCATGAACGTAAGGATTGTTGATTTTTCATTTGACTTTTTGCAGCTGTTATAATATAATGGAACTAGTTTTTGCTACATGCACATCATTATGAATTAAAGGATTGTTGATTCTTCCATTCACTATATCGTGGAAAATTATGTCTCATGGAAAGTTTTTAGACATTACTATAGAAGATCATTACTATTACATATACCCATTATGAAGATAGAAGCAAAGAAAATTAAAGAAGCTAGGTACATAGAAACAAAAGTCACCAGCCTACCATGAAAATGATGCCCCATACTAAAACTCAATAGGGGTTAGAATAATTTTTTATAGTAAGAAATTTTATCACCAAAAGTACTAAGGTGTAACAAACCAAAAACAAATGGAGAAATATAAATTGACTAGCAAACTACAGTAATATAACGTTCTACAAAATATTGCTTTCAAAACTAAGCTTGAGGACATCCACACCTTTTTGACTGTAAGGGTACCTTATAAGCTATTCACAAAGAACCAATCTGCCCTTGAACATAACCATCAAGAAAATCCTGTTTGCTTCACCAATCCTTCACAATCGACATAATGCCCAAATGAAAGTACTGTTTGTATGATTTTCCAGATTTATTGTAGATTTTGGCATTGATTCCCAAAGCTAAGTCTCCTCAAACTAATTTATTTTACAGTAGGATAGAATCAAAAAACATGCAAGGTCATAATGAATTTAAGCTAAGTTCAAAGTTCCAAAATGTCTTAAACATAAGATTCTTAAGACAAAACAAGATAGCATCCCAAAAGCAAGCTCTTTTTTCTCTCCTATTGTAGAAATACATTTTCTGTGTCTACAAATAACAAGTAAAGTTTTAACAGTAAACCACCACAACAGCCATATCAAATTTCTCTAACAAGAACACATAAACAGAAATCAATAGTTTTCCTACTTCACACAAACTATGTGGAATAAATCAATATGATATAATAAAGTTTCACATGATAACAAGCAAGCACCGTTAGGGAACCGAATTTTGAATATCCATTTCTCAACTCCAGAAACAATGATTGATCATCTTTAGTTAAAGCAAGCTTACTAGAAGATGTCTTGCATTCATTTTGTCTTACAATGATGAGAATTACAACTGTAAAGGTGATCATAAAGAATCTCAAGAGAAAGTTTCAAAGCAACGGGTGTTTTCGAAGAGAGTATTCCTTATAAACCTCTATAAAGCAAGTTTTTCAGTTGGGGCAAATAATGAAAATAAAACCTCATAATGCATATTATAGTTGACAGTCTTTTGCTAATTTTACAAACTTTAATAGATGTGAAAGGAACTCCATAACTCCCTTTCTTATGAAGACACTAAAAGAAGAAAGATAAGAAGGTGAGGGAGAGAGGGCAAAAAGGAGAGAAAAGTCAGTTAGTTCTGTTTGACTTTTCACTTCTAATTTTCCCTCAACTTGTTCTACCGGAAATTTAAGAAGTAAGAGAGAGAGAAGAGAAGAGGAAAGTCGATAAGAATGTTCTATTTGACATTTCAATTCTAGTTTTCACTTAACTTTGCTATACTTCTGTTTCGATTGCGTCCAAAGTCTCTGAAATCCAGATTTTGGAATGATTCTGACAAATACACAAGCTGGTAATCACCACCCACCTCTTATGTAAAGTTGCTATGTAAAGCATCAAAAGCCAAGTATATACTTACATAAATGTATTAATTATTTGTGCTGCGGAGCTGTAAATATATATAATCCTATCTCACATACATAACTCACAATATAATTAGCACTGTAAAATATAAGTACTACTTAGCTCATAATATAATTAATATTTTAAAAAGTATGTACTCCTAAAGAGCTTGCGTAGAGCTAAATAGTCAATCAATCACAATTATTGTGGTCAATCCTTTAGTACACAAAGTGATTAAATATGAACATTGTAAATCCTGTAAATTTAACCATTTGAGTGTAAAATTAAACTTGAATACCATAAAAAACTTTAGCATCAATTATAAAATGAATAAATATAACTCAACAGTATTTTAACCATAGTCGATCGCAATTATCGATTAAATCGCATAATCGCGTATAAACCCTAACAAAAACGTTAAAATAACTCGTAAATATTATAAACATAATAAGTACTAATTAAATTAATAATTTTCATAAAATCTCAAAATTAATTTATAAATATTAATTTTATGGTTTTTATGTTTGGAAAAATTTAATATATTTTTTTATTTTCCTTTTTCTTCTTTTTTTTTCCCTTCTTTTTTTTTTCTTTGTTTTTTTCTTCTTCCTAATTCTCCTTGTTGCCACATTGGTTCGCTGGAAAAAATGCAATAGCCCATGTATCAAATTGCAAATAACAAGTGTCACTAAATTAAAGGACAAGGGACAAATGTAATAAAGCATCTATCTTATCCTAATTAATGCCTAATCTAAGTGGATTTGCTTCTTTATTTTCTATTTTATTTGTTTCATTTCCTCCTACTGTTGCTTGCATTTAGAGAACCTAGGAAACAACAAAACTGAAAAAAAAAAAAAACCAAGCAAAACTCACACACATATCTTAGCAAATACTAAAGAGAAGAAGAAGAAGAAGAAGAAATTGAGGGGATTTTAATCATTCATTTTACTAAAGAATTAAGGTAGGTATATTTATTTATTTTAGTGCGTATATCTATATTCCATAACATGTACATGTATATTGGGTATCCTTTTTATTTTATTATGTATGTATGCATGAATATATATGTATATTATATATATTATAAAGTATGTACACTTATGTGTATATAATATATATATACTATATATTTCCTTATGTATGAGTACACGTGACTAAGTATATATATGTATATGTACATAGTATTTTTTTAGGATATAATATGTATGTGTAAATGGGTATATACATGTGTATATGTACTTAGTAATTATTTTTATTATACGATGTATAAAAAATAAGTATACATATGTGATATATATATGTATTATGTATTTCAGTATGTACATAAGTAAGTATTTAGTCTTTTCTTTATGTAAGTATATATATATATATATATATATTTGTAGGCGTGAATATATATATATAGTATTTTGATTTTTTTATTATATCTATGTATACGTGTATAGTAGGTATATGTATGTATATTTATACTTAGTATTTTCATTTTATAAAAATTTTTATATATATTTGTACATGTAGTGGCTGGACATAATATGTATGTATTATATTATTAATTGTATTTTGTATTTTTGTACATATATATATGTAATACATGTATACGCATATAAAGTATAAATACGTATATATTAGATTTATATGTATAGTATATGTATATTTAAGGTTAAAATAATTTAATACATAAAGTATATTATACGTATAAATGTAGGTATATGATTAGTATTGTACACATAGGAATATGAGCATATTTAAATAGTACATATATAATATACTATAATTTAATTTAATTAATAAAGTAATTTAATAAATAGAAATAAATATTTAGGTGCATTGTAATTTAGGAAAAAGTAAAATAAATAAGTAAATTAGAAAATTTAATAAAATATAGTAATAAGTAATAATAGAAAAATATACCGTAAAATACAAGAAATAGAAAAATAATAGAAAATATGAAAAATGCAAGTATAACACGTAGCACTCCCATGTGCTACCACATCATCACTTATATATAAATTAAGTAAATTTCGTAATTAATAATATTAATTAATTAATTAGAAAATTGATAAAGTAGAAAAATTGGAATTAATAAATCTTAAACCTTAAAAATAAGTTAAAATGAGTAATTATAGTAAAATAGACCTAAAATAAGAAAGTTACAAAAATATACGACTCAAATAATTATTAAATTGTCATTATACTAAGAAAAGCTTAAATTAATATTTTATAACTAATTAAGTCAAAAAAATGAAGTTTATGATATTTTTATATCATAGTCTCAACTATGAGTTACAACGTTCAAAACGAATCCCACTACGAGATAGTACACTTGAAAACGATCGAAATGAATTATAAGTTTATAAAAATCCGAGTTAAATTGAAAAAGTTATACGCACTTAGCATAAAAGCTCGAACCGAGCATTTCATAACAATAGATAACTAATTTAAGTAATTAGTATCAAATATATGAATAGCTTAGTCATTCCACTTAAATACTCATTACCTTTCATATTCCTTAAATGTTAAGTGATTCCGATACGGATACCGATTTATCCAAATGAACTTGTCATGACCCTAAGGGAAGCTTAGTAGAGTTGCCTAAAATTTTCATATTACGTATGCACCCATAATACAAAAATCGTCTTGTTAGTCAGAGATTGCAAGACTTTAAGTAATTAGTAACTAAGGTTTTCGATTTTTAATTTAATTAACTTATTATAATATATAAGTGATTATGGATATCTGATATTCTACAGTCCATCAAAACTGTAGAAAATTGCTATCCCCTACCAAATGCTAAGACAAGATAAAACAACTTACTAATTTATAAGAAATACTACATAATCCTATCATATGAATATACTCTACATAAATTGTTTCTATACCACTCTATACTTTTTAATCAACTCTAACATTGCTAAACCTATCTCTAGTTTGTAATCTGCTCTCAAGCTTATCCCAATCCCTACTTATAAGATACTTGCAAAAGAAATTATAGGAGAACGAGTAAACCATGGCTCAGTGACTTCGTTCCTCACTACTACATCTCATGCAAGTTATTAATCATTATTAACACCTATGCAAGCTATCTACATACGAAATGAATGCAAGCGCAATGAATGCAAGCAACACATCCATAAGAGTCCAAAACTATGGAAGATGTAGAGTTATTTCGTTTATACGTCGATTTTTCCTCCGTACTTATTTGCATAGAGCGCCTCTCCTTAACTGCATGAGGTTGCCTAAGGGCACCGTCTCACCAAACATTACTTGACTATTACCTTAATCCGAGAATCATCAATCAATATAGGTAGACTCCAGCTAAAGCCACCCACCAAACATATCAAAGGCCCTTTGAGTACAAATAGCGAGTTCATCTCGCTATCAACAAATATCCAAGGCCTTACAGGCACAAATATGCAAATCTTCTTGCAAAAAATTGAAAATACCATGTTAGCTTTACCTTAACAATGAAAATATCATTTATGGGTTTTACGAGCCTTTTTAGAAATCATTTAAAAGTATAATTAAGATAGGAAAAATGTTTACCAAAACACTTTTCTTAAAAATTTGCAAAGATAACACTCTTCATCAACGTACCAATTGGATCATAGACATGCAACAAATATAATTAGTTTCTTTAGTCGAATAGTTATATTTACCAATTTAAGAAAGTGATCACACGAATGATAGCACACAAAGTAATCAGTCATTCAACAAATAATCAATATCAATCAACAAGTAGCATATAAATAACAAACAATAAGTAGATAGCAGGTCACAAGAACTCCCTCATTTAGGTTAATGCTCACTTTCTCGGCCTTTGAGATTTCCAGGTCTCGATAATTGAGTATCTAAAGGATAATAAAAGCTTATTAGTTTCTTGAAAAACTAGGTTCCCCATTTAACTTTATATATTTTTTACTATTTTCTTAGTTTCTTACTATAACCTAAGTATAGTATAGTTTAATTTAAATTTTTTACTCGGTTTATTTTAAATTTTCAATTACATATAACTTTTTCAGCTTAAGTTTGATTTTTATGAACTTTTAGTCTGTTTTTATCATTTTCAGATGTACTTTCTAATAGCGGAGTCCGTTTTAGATGCTATAACCCACCTTTTCTATTATGCTGTAAAAATGTTATAAATTTTATTATTTTAACTTAAGTAATTATAAAATATTACTTTAAACCTTTCTTTACATATTTATGGTTTAATAAATATTTAAATTTTATATTTTGTAATTTTCTTAGTTTTAAGTCTATTTTACGATAATTTACTTATTTTGCTAATTTTTAGATTTAAGACTCATTTAATTCATTTTTACTACCTTATAAATTTTCTAATTAATAGATTCCTTTATTATTATTTTTAATTACGAATTTAATTAATTGCTAACATAGTAGCATAAGAAGATGCCACATGTCTCTCTTTCTTTTTTTTTCAATCTTTTTCTTATTTTATATTTTTACATAACTTTTATATAATAATATTTATTATTGTATTTTACTAAATTTTACAAATCGGTTATTTTATATTTCTTTAAGGGTTATGGTATATGTAATCATATTTACTACTTTACTTTATTCATTAAATTAATATTATAGTATATTAAATATGTAGTATTTAAGTATACCCATATTTCTATATATATGTACTATACTATTCATATACGTATAATATACTTATGTACTATAATCATACGATCCTAAATGTACTACATATGCTATACGTATGTACATGTATTTTTATATTTTATACATATATACATATATGGTCATATTTACATATATATATATATATATATACTATGAAAATACATAATGGAAAAACTATTGTATACACACACAAATATATATACATAAATACCGAACATATACTATGCTATATTAGTATTTTTATACTTTATACATACATAAATAAATATATATATTTTTCGGTCACTTATTTGTACATATACCTATATAATAAAAATATTGAATATACATATAATATACACACCTACATATATATATGTGTACATACATATACACAATTTCTTTATATTAACTATTTATAGGATCAATTATGACATGTATGTGCATATGAATATTCTAAGTATTTACACACTTATGAGTATGTGTACATACCATATACTCTTATGTACATATTATTAAATACCATTCATATACATAAATAAATAAACATGAATATACATATACTTCTCTATTTACTATACATATGTATTATTTAGTAAATAGGATATATGTGCATACACATGTATTTCCAGTCCCATATTATACATATACATATACATATACTAAGAATACCTAATATACACACTATATACACATATATATATTTACATATATTTTTACAACATATACATAAATAACAAAAGTATATGTCTAGTAGTAAAATAAATACCTTGAAAATACTACTTGATTAATTCTTTTGGTGTCTTGAATATTTAATCCAAAGATCCTTCTTCTTTTTCTTCTTTACTTGATTTACTTAATGATTTTTTAAAACCAAAAGGAACAAAAAGGAAAAGAAACAGTAGCTTCATGATTTAGGGAATGAGAGAGGTGTATGGGATGCTGGAAAAAAGAAAAAAAAAAATCACGTGTGTGTGTGTGTTTGTTCAGCTAATGAAAATAGAAGAAATAGAAAATGAGGAGTTCACCGTGATTAGTAGAAAAAGAAAGGAAAAATCAATAGAAATTTAATATGATTTGACTCCTTCTTATCTCTTCTTGTTTTACACATGTTAAAAAAAAAATCAACCACATAAATATCAACCTAGATGGTTCCATCTTTGTAGCGTGGAAGGAGGGAGAAATAGGGAAATAAAAGAAAAAGAAAAGGAAAAGAAGAAAAGTAGAAAAAGGAAAAAGGAACATAAATTAATAAGCTTTTCTAAATAAAAAAAATTGATAAATTTAGTAATTATAATAAGATTGAAATTTTTATAAAATTTATTAATTAAATTGTTACCCGTTATCTTTATAATATTTAAGAGTTATCCCATCACGTTTGTTAATAATTTTATGCGATTACGCGTATTGGTCAATAATCATATTCTATTAGGTTTTTAATATTTTTAGGATATAATTATTCATTTTATAATCTTTAGTTTATAGTTTTAGAGTTTTTATCTAGTTCAAATTCAATTTCGTATACTTACACGTACATTAAGTTTAGGGTTTTTGTCCGTGATTTAAGTTTCGAGCAAAATTTTAGGGTTTTTATCCTTCGTATTATTTTCAAGTTTAAAATTTTAATTAATTTTAAATTTATCAACTCTATTGAGTTAGGATAATTACCTATAATATTTAAATCGATTAGTTACTTAAAACATTGAATTTACGAGATTAATAGAACTATTGTGACCATCAATAGACTCAATGACCAAATGAGTACTCCCGATGACTCTATACTTATTTTGTACTTATAATTAGTACACCTAAAGTAAATATTAGTAACTTGATATATGAGAGTTCGGGTTATGCATGCGCTTGAATATTGGTTGTGTGTTGTGTAAAATATTGTAAAACATAATAATTGAATCATTAGCTGCTTGATTTATTACTGCATAATTGAATGGTTTGTTGATATTGGTTGATTACCTCATAAATTGACGTAATTTTATTTGACTTAACTAAAATTAAATAGATCATACATATGCACGAACATTACATATAATGTTCTGGCTGTGACTTCATGCGATTGGTAATAAAGAGTCTTAGAGGAATAGATTTCTACATAATTTGATTAGTACAGTGCAAGAACATTGGAACAACAAGAACCTACTCTTGGTTCGTTGGTTTACTTGATGCTGAAGATGCTAATCATAGGTGATTGGGATCGTGTCTAGAGACTACTGCTGTAGAGTGTGTGTATGGACTATGGGGGCTACCTCATTGCTAGATCTGGAAATTTGTATACTACGAACTGTTGGAAATAGGAACTTGTTTCGTGAATAGAAAATTTCTATATATATTTATATATAGTTAAAAACCTCAGGTACTAGAGCTCGGTTGTGATTAGTGTCAATGTATCTCTAACCCTTACTTCGGAGGACATTAAATCCAATAATGTATACAGTATCGGTCAACTACATATATGTTGTTTGACATACTGTTTGTTTATGCATTTATATGTTTAATAATAAATTATTTGATAACCTACTTGCTGGTATAGTATGAAGGATAACTTAATAAGCTCTTATAGCTTACTTCCCAATTTTGTAGGTTGATAGATAATCAAGCATAGGTTAAGGGTCAAGCGTTGAGTGTAAGTATTAAGATGTTTTAGAAGCTAGAATTAGGGAGATTGTTTAGTTCATTTAAAACTTTGAATGTAAACACCATTTATATATTTAGATTTCATAACTTTAATAAGTTTAAAATTTAAGTCTTTGCTATTTGATCTTATCATTTGGTAGGGGATATTGATTCTTTACAGTTTTGAGGTACTATGAATTATTAGAAGTTTTTGGTTATTTATATAATACGATAAGTTTATAAATTAAAAATTTGAAACCCTAAGAATTAACTAATTAGAGTTTTGTAATTTCTGATTTGCAAAACGGTTTTCGTATTATGAGTATATATATAATATGAAAATTTTAGACAATCCTACTAAGCCTCTCTTAGGATAATGACAAACATCACATTTAATTGAAGAGCAATCCAGAGTAAATCAAATCAAATATACAAAAAAGTTTTAATTTGCTTTCTTTCTTTTTTTTGGTTTTTCATTAGCCAATAAGTGGCTATTTCAAGTACCATGGGTTTCCATTGAAGATTACAAACATTCTTTTTCTTTTCTTTTTTTCTTTTTTCTCTACCAACATTAAAGTTTATAAAGTAGTACTGCAATGTCCTCCCCCTAACATAATATAGTTCCATAGTGATTATTATCTAATAAAAAGAGGCTTTGGACATCTACTCCCTAAGTAATCAATAGAATGCATATTATCATTTCTAGGATACTGAACTTCATCCTCCTTTCAACTATTGAAAGAGTATAGTCTATAACCACATTAAATTAGAGAAAGTCAATAACTGAAATGTCAAGGTTCCTGCTCCATCATAAATGATCGTGATATTTCCAATAACAAAAAGTAAAACTAGCACCATGAATAGATGAATGCTTTAATAATGCTATAGAAACACCATGAAAAACTTCGGTGATTTTTGCTGTATATAGTAGTCACTCTACTTTCCTACTAGTGGATAAATCGATAAACTTCAGTGAAATTCACTAGTCTACAAATTAAACAAACTCATTTAAGTTAAAGGGGTATTCCATCAAACATTTACCATGCATTTCCATCTTAGCTAAGCTAATTACCCCAACTATTCTCAATACAATTGAAAGCTTAATTTTGAGAAACCATAATATCACATCAACCAAAATGCCTCAAATTTAAATTAAGATCAAATGCAATAAAGAAGCATCCTCTTTAAGAAATTCCCTAATTACTGAACATTAAGCAACTTGACCCTTGTAAGCTTTGTAATCAGCCTAATTATGCTAACTACTAAGAATAAACATGAAATCAAGCAAGGGATATAAAGCTAAATAAAATCAGAACCCCCAAATCAAAATCCAACTGTACGTTATTTGTCTCATATCTTCCTTGTTGACCGGTAGAGATCTAATTGGTGTATAGAATAAAAATACAACGAAAGATTGATAAATTTATTCTCTAATTCATCAAATTTACAGTCAATTTGATATATTCTTGCAAAAACACAACGTATGGTGTGCTGAGAGCGACATAGCTACCTTTATTCAGTTGAGAATGCAGACATGGCTCAACAATGGCATCATCGTGAAGACATGATAGTAAAGAACATGTTCCTTAGGTGTGTTAAAAGAAGATGATAATGGTGTTTGATTGGGGCTAGGTTTTGTTTAAATTGAAATATAATGGGAAGAAGGATTTGAGAGTGCTGTGAGAGGGAAAGGGGTGGAAGGAGGCTTTCTATAGAAAAATAATGAATCCAATTCTATCGTAGTGTCAGGTAAAATGAGGTTGTGAGCAGCAGGGGTAGGGAAAAAAA
Organism: Lumnitzera littorea; assembly: GCA_024138015.1. NCBI lineage: Eukaryota > Viridiplantae > Streptophyta > Magnoliopsida > Myrtales > Combretaceae > Lumnitzera > Lumnitzera littorea. Next base: position 12,494,691 of record JAMXBB010000004.1, read on the forward strand.
TCGTAAACCATGAGTCAAACCATGAATCAAACAAAAAATTCATTTTATTGTAAACTGTTTGGTTTACAGTTCGGTTTGTAAATTTTTCGAATTTAATTTATTATGACTCTAAAGGGAGTCTAGTAGAATCGCCTAAAATTTTCATAATATATGTGCAGTCGTAATACGAAAACCATTTTGCAAGTCAGAGAATTGCAAAACTCTAATTAGTTAATCTCTAGGATTTCACATTTTTAATTTATAAACTTATCTTATTATATAAATAACTAAAGGCATCCAATAATCTACAGTTCCAAGAATCGGTATCCTTTAGCAAACGATAAGATTAGGTAGTAAAGATCTAAATCTTAAACTTAGAGAAGTTATAAAATATAAATATAGTATCAATAATTATATGTAATAATTCAAACCACTTATACAGTCTTCCTTCAGATTCTAACTTATATGCATTTCAATGTTGGTATTCATTACTCAGCTCTTAACCCATGCCCGATTATCTAGTAACCTGCAAGAGAAGACTATTAGGGAGTAAGCTACAAGAGCTTAATGAGATCTTCCCTTAACCATACAATAAACAAATTATACAATAATTTAGTTCAATTAAATAAATGCATGAACAATCAGTATGCCATACAAATACATGTGAGTGAAGAGGTACTACATGCAACTCAAATTTAATACCTTCCGAAGTTAACGTTGAAGATACATCGGCATAGTTAGATGCAGGTATCATACTAAAACTTATATAATAACGAAACTCTGCATTTCGTATACAAAATATAATGGTATATCCATTTTTAATTTTAGTCAAAATCGAGTTCTACGTATGATTGTGAGTAGGTTTATGTAGCCCTCACTCATCCCTAAACGGAGGCCTTTGGATTGGACCTTTAGTTAGGCGGTTTGCGCCTCCAATGTCTAGTGATCCCACGGGCTAGGGTAAAGTCATATCGCACATATGCACCATACGAAATACTATAATATCAAATAATCAACCTACATATAGCCTCTCACTACCCCTGTGTGATGTGATGACTTGAATTAGTTATGCAGTACATGATTATGTATGTTTCGATTTGGTTCTTTTAAGTTGGATAATGTTAGGTCTTATTATTTAGTAATCAACCAAGTCACAAACAAATCGGTTTCTATCGAATTTATTATGCAACAACCAATACGTTATTATACTTTAAAGTAAATTCACAATCAATAAACAGTATCATATACAAGTACAACCTAACCCCACTCAACATTCAATTATTAATAAAAATTTATATTCACTAATTACAAATATAAGCAAGTATGGAATCATTAGGAAAAAGTCACTCTACCATGATTAACTTAAGGGTCATAGTAGTTTAATGGCAAATCAAGGTTAAAGTTGTGATCACTTGATAACAAGAAATATAGAAAGTACTAAGTTTAGGCATTAAAACTAAACTAATATGGTAATTCATATTGTTTACTTAATTTAGCTATTGATTTGTGTAAAGTTCTTGATTCAAGCTTTTTATTGAATCGCGTATAACTTTTTTGATTTAACTCAGATTTTTATGAACTTATAGTCCATTTCAATCGTTTTTTAGCATACTTTCTCATAATTAGGTTCATTTTGGATATTATAACTCGCAGTTTTGACTGTGATATAAAAATATCACAAAGTTCATTATTTTAACTTAAAAATCTATAAAATATCAATTTAATCTTTTCTTAGTATAATTACGATTTAATAATTATTTAAATCGTATGGTTAGTAATTTTCTTATTTTGAGTATAATTTGCTATAATTACTTATTTTTGAGATTTTAGAATTATTAATTCAAATTTTTATAGTTTATAATTTTTCTAATTAATTAATTATTTATTATTATTAATAATTACGAAAATTAATTAATTTATAATAAATGGTGACATGGAAGCATATGGAAGTGCTACATGTCACTTTGTACTTTTTCCTATATTTTCTTATTATTTTGATTTTATGGTATATACATATATTAATATTTAGTATTATATTTTACTAAAATTTTTAAATTAATTATTTATTATAATTCTTCCTAAAGTTACAGTATATTCATATATATATACACATTTATTAAATTACTTTATTTATTAATAATATTATTATAGTATATTATATATGTACTATTTAAATATACTTGTATTTCTACATATATGATACTATTCATATATGTATATTTATAAGTATAATATACTTATGTATTAAATTATCTTAATCTTAAATATATTTTATATGCTATATGTATGAGTATAATATACACGTAACTATACTCTATGTACATATGTACATCTACTGTTATATTGCATATTTATATATATACTAAAATATGTAATACAAGTAATATCATACATAAATACATGTATATACCATCATGTCTAGCTTACATGTATACATACAAAATTGTATAAAAATAAAATACAAAGTATGTATACATATATTTACTATTTACGTATACATATATATACCTCATATCGTAAAAATAATAGGTACATATATATACATAATCATGCATATGTAAATAAATAAATAAATAAAATACTAAATATATATATGTATATAAAGGAAATACCTAGTACATATACATTTGCTATACGTGTATACATATATATACTATATAATAAAATACTAAATAAAAATATATATATACACATATGCATAAATATGTACATAAATACATGTGTAGGAAAATACATTCTATATGTATTATTATTTGTACATACATACATATACCGTATATTAGATATAATATATATGCCCACGCCTACATACATACATATATATATATACATAAATAAAGAAAATACATAATACATACATATATATATATATATATCTATTCAAGCATACATATATGTACATGTAAATAAATAAATAAAATATTAGTATACATATATATAGTATAGAATACATATATGTACAAAATAAATAAATAAATCTACCTAAATCCTTAGCAACTTAAATCAAATAAAGTGATAGGATCCTTTTGTTTTTCCTCTTCTTCTTCTTAATTCAATTCTTAATGTATGTGTTTGTTTGTGTTTTGCTTGGTTTCTTTTCTCTTCTTTTTTCTTCTTTTCTTCTAGACGTGTAGCAATTGTCTAGATGTAGAGTTCAATTTCCAACAAATAAAGGAGCAATTGTAGATAAGAGAGAAGGAAATAAATCTAGGATAGATTGGATAGTTAATGAGATAAGACAACATAATTATTTCTTTTATTTTTGTCTCCTCAATTGAACAACACCTGGAATGAAACAATCCTACTAGATTTGTATCTAAAAATCAACGTGGAAGAAAAAGGAAGAATAAGACAAGGAAAAAGGAAAAGAAAAATAAAAATATTTAATTTTTTCCAAACACAAAAATCACATATTTAGTGTTTATAAAATAATATTAAGATTTTATGCAAATTTATTAATTTTATGGTTACCTGTTACATTTATAATATTTACAAGTTATCTTCCCATGTTCGTGAAAAGTTTTACGCGATTACATGATTTAATTGATAATCGTGATTAATTATGATTATATTACTATTAGGTGATAGTTATTCGTTTTATAAGCTTAAAGTTATAGTTTTAGAGTTTTAGAGTTTTAGTCAAGTTCAGGTTCAATTTTGAGTATTTTCGCTTACATCGGATTTAGGGCTTTTTATATACGATTTAGGTTTCGATTAAAATTTTAGGGTTTTTATTACTTATAATATATTCAAATTTATAACTTAATAAAATTTTTATATTGCTCGGCCTTATCAACTCCTAAAATTATTTACAATATTCGAGTTTAATCCTACACTCAAATGGTTAAATTCGCGGGGTTTACATAATTAAAATCAATTCGTTTTAGTTTGAATCATTTATGTCAAATTTTTGCTAAATATTTTTATATCTAATAACATGTTTTCTTTTTCAATTGAACTTTCATATGTTTCTAATAAATTTCTAATATATTTATCATGTGTAATGATACTTAGTAAAAATTTGTATAAAATCTTAACAAACTTAACTAGATTGAACAAAAATAAAATACTCTATTCTAATGAATAAACAATGAGGAGGAGGAAGAAGATCTACCCATTAAAAAGCGATATGATGAAAACAAAAGAAACACATTAAAGATTGGAAAAGAAATGAGAGACATGTAAAAAGCATTAAGATGATACCCTTGATTTGAAAACATTTTTAAAAAATGATAATTTAGAAAAGAAAAATTTCTAAATGTGAAATTTTAAATGGAACTCATCTAACTTAATTTTAATAATTTACCCAAAAATAAGACAAAAAAGAAGAAGATATAAAAATTTTGATAAAATCCATAAAAATTGATAAAAAAAAATATAAAAAATATGAAAACAATCATATTAAATTATTTTTATTTAATCAAACGGTTCAGTTCGATTCGAAACAATTTGATTGAGTTTATTTTTCCGAACCAAACTACAAATAAAAAAAAAAAAAAACCATTTTTCCATTGGGTTTATAATTTGATGTGCAGTTCATGGTTTTCTTATCCAACACTACCCATCATAACCCTTTCATATATATAAAAGAGAAAGAAAAAGAAAAAAGCACAAAACCCGATTGGGTAGTGCAATTAAATTGTGACTTGATTATGCTATCATGTTTTTATTTTCTTCTAAAAAGAATATGGATGGCTACCACAACCATGGCTAGATCAGATGGTGCACTTTTTGTAGATTGCAACCTACTTTTTATCTGATGGCCTAGCCACTCTTGAACTTGCAATGTTAGATAATTTTTCTTTTAAATTTCTACAAGCACTTTTTTATTTTTTACTATTTTACTTAATTAACATACATAATTATAATAAATTGGACCATGTTGAAATGAAATCGTTTCCATGAACTAGGTGATACAAAAGCCAACATTTTACTCGGTATTTATCTTGTTTTGGAGCAATTATCAAGCTAAAAAGAGACACTGTCCAATTCCATACACATTACGCCACTAGTTTTGACCCGTAGAAAGTTAAAGAGAATTCTTAATATGTAAACACCGATTCAAATGTTGTACTTGGAAATAAATAAACATAACATATAACAATTAACATCTTTGACCGTCAATTCGCAGATCACATATTTGTATGTTTCCGTAGGTTTAATGTTTAGTAAATCGAGCATAAGAAGACCGAGAAATAAGCAATTAAAAAACGATTACAAAGTCGAGTTTGCGCGTACTCTGAAATAATCAGAAAGGCAAATCCAGGTCGGGAGTAGTTGTAGAATGATTCTCTCATTATTATTCAACTAATAAACCAAATGAGACTTGGTGCTTTTCTTGCGTCAGCAAGCAACCAACCATCAATTTAGTCTACATGGTTGCTTCTATAAATAGCTAATGGAACCTTGCAATACCTCACACAATTAGCAAAAGCACTTGAAGTTTAAGAGAGAGAGATATTAGTAGCAAATCCACATATTGCCAAGCACAATGAATACCATTCTCATCCTCACGTTCTTGGCGTTGTTGGCCACAAGTTTATTAGCATATGATCCCAGTCCACTTCAAGACATTTGTGTTGCAATCAACGACCCGGTAGATGGAGGTATGAACTATAACATAGATCTTCAAATGATAAGAGTTGTGTTGGTTCTGCTGTCTCAAATACAAAATGTGAGATCTTGTAGGACATGCATGCCAAGCTATTTAGTCAACTTAATATTAATAAACGTGAACAACTGTATTGGAAACCATTGTTATAGAGGTGTGTAGATAGGTTAAATAAGCCAACTCGGTCTGACCCACTTTAATATGTAAATTAAGCAGGTCAGGCTTATTTAATTCACTTTTTAAACGGGCTAAAATACCTATATTTTAACCTGTTTAAAAAATGAGTTAAATAAGCTAACATATGAGCTAAAGGCCTTTTTTTTTTTTCAGTAAGTTAAATGATTCGAGTTTATTTGGCCTGCTTTTTAAATCGAGTAAAAAACATCTACTCAAATATGTTTGAAAAGTGGGTTAAATAGGCTAACCCATAAATTAAAACCCACTTGCACACCTATTTTGTTATGCAAACTAACCAACTTGTCTACATTATTGGGAATAACTGTGTTTTGATTGTGAATATGAGAAATTGACATGTTTTCTACCCCCCATTTTTGACAGTGTTTGTAAACGGAAAGTTTTGCAAGGATCCCAACAAAGTAAGAGCAGAAGACTTTCTCTTCCGAGGACTAAATGCACCTAGAAATACAAACAATCCACTTGGATCAAATGTCACAGCTGTAACTGTGGAGAATTTACCTGGTCTAAACACACTCGGTATCTCCTTTGCTCGTCTTGACTTTGCTCCACATGGCCTTAACCCTCCGCACATTCATCCCCGCGGCACTGAGATCCTGTTGGTCGTTGAAGGCCAATTGTATGTTGGGTTCGTCCTGTCCAACCAATTGGAAAACAAGCTCATTACCAAAGTCTTGTATCCTGGAGACGTTTTCGTATTTCCAATTGGCACAATCCACTTCCAGCTCAACGTAGGAAAAACTAAGGCAGTAGCATTTGCTGGATTGAGCAGTCAATTCCCCGGAACCACAACCATTGCTAATGCTGTCTTTGGATCAAAACCAGCAATTTCGGATGACGTTTTGGCCAAGGCTTTCCAAGTTGACAAGAAAATCGTTGATAATCTCCAAGCACAGTTTTGGTACAACAACCACAAATAATTGTATAAGTGGAATGTGACCACATGGACAAGGTTTTATTTGTCTAAGAAAAATTATGTTTGTTTCTAATTTGTTGTTGAATTGATTGTTAATAAGAACATTATATTATTCTTTATTCATGAATTCTTTCCATATAGATGTGTTCAGAACGCTATATCTACTATTTATTGCATCTCTCCTCTCAAACATGTTTGAAGATTAAAAGGTGCAAGAGAGTCCCTCTTCCGTACATCAACTTGCATATTCCTTAATGATTACCTGCGACTACAACAATCATTCTGAGTCATCGAAGTGTTGGTTGACGTTAAATATGTTGATATGGACAACATAGTATGCAGCAGCTCATCCTTTATTTTTATTTTTTAATTGACATGGTATATGCACTATCCCTTTAAATGTACTATCTCGTTTAGTAATCTGATTTTGGGAAAATAACAACAAGCAATAGTTGGAGACATTAATAATTTTCCTTCCTCCATACATCAAAATAAAACTCCGATAGCAATTTTTTAGAAATTATACAATGATTTCATTGATCCTCATTGTTTATCGTAAGTTTGAGATTGCAAGCTTACCATTACGTGCTGGTGCGATCTTGTTCTGCTACTATCTTATGATATGAATTGCGGTTTTGACCACCCTGAACCGTTTTATTGATTCAATTTGGTCTAATGTTGAGACTCTTATTTTTATTTTTTAAGATCCATGATATGACATGAAATAAATTATAATGATAATAATTTACCTCAATCTAGTTAATAGTTAACATAATTGTCAAAATCGCAGTTCTATTGTTCATTTGAATATATAGAATCTGTACAATTATATAAAATATACAAAATCGGTAAAATCATAAACTTATAGAATAGTATATTAAATTTTATAATTTTATTAAAAGTCCATATGTAAATGATCTTATATCTATTTTAATTAAGAAAAATATTATAAAATTATAAACTCATAGAATTATATTTTTGACTCACGATTTTAATAAGCATAGTAGTTAAAAAAATTTAAATTAATATAAACTACATTTGAAAACGTAAAACGAAATAACATGAATTATTGTCAGCTGAAAAGACAAAAGAATAATGCATCAACAAAGTCTACAGAGTCCGACAATAAACCCATAAAACATACACAAGTCCATCAACAAATTAAGTGGAGTACTCCAAGAGTAAGATCATAAAACAGCATTGTTATCTTGATGGTCTGCATGCTGGTGACCTCAAACGATGCCCCATGACCTCCATCTTGATTTATGTTACGGCTTTAGAGCTAGGAACATGTACAAAAATTAGCGAACAGGCAATAACACGGACCCAGGGGGGTGGTGCTAACTGCTAATATGATTGTGGTTGTTCAGACTACTGGGCGCCTACAGAATGTGTAAACAGATAAGGCTAGTTCAAGTTAATTTCAATTTTATCTAAATAAAAAATATAATCATAAAAGCTTAGAGCATATATTCATGCAGCAAAAATATGATATAGGGTATTATGCCATAATTTCAAATTAATTATGGGTCACATTTAAGATAACATATAGTCATGCAAACAACTGATTCATATAATTTATTAAGCATGTACTACTTACTATTTATGCACGTAATGCAAACAAAAATATACAAATTTGGTTTTTCCTTTTACGATATCAGACATAGCCAAAAGTGCACAAACTTTCGTCTCAACATTTTCCCAACCATTTGGCAAATAATAATAATAATAATAATAATAAAATCTTGACTATATGAAGACCAAAAAATAAAAACACCTTGTTTCGCCAATTCAAAATGCCGACTGTATTTCTCTTTTCTTTTCTATGAAGTGATTTTGGTTATGCCTCTTACTCCCAAATGGTGATGCGTCGACTTCTATCCCTACTTCCTATTTAAGAAGAACAATGTATTAATACATAGCCCACCATCTTTGTTACAACCAGTGGATGAAACATACAGAAATCAGCATGGCTAAGAGACTTCGATTTACAAATAGAATCAACAAATGTACAAGTAGTTTTTACATATCTACAATTGTTACTTAACAAATCTACAGTACTTAAAACTATAAATGTGATATGTCTATAGTAGTTAAACTGTAAGAGTAACAGAAATCAGTGGAAATCTATTGTTCTTTCTCTAACCTTCTGGAGTCCTGGTGAAGTCCGATCACTATCATTTCCACAATACCTCTCAAAATTAAAAGAACAAATTAGTACCTATAATATCAGTATAAAATTTGAGGAGGGTAAGAATTTAGAGAGAGATACATAAGAGGACTTGTGAGATTAGGGTTTTAGTACAACATACTACTCACCTAACCCTAAGGGAGAGTTCAAGAGAGAGAGAGAGAGAGAGATAATATCTAATGTAATAAATAAGCAAACTAAGTAACACGAGTGGGCCTAGGCTTAACATTGGTGTTCTTGTCATGACGAAGAGTACTCATACTCAAATTCTTAGTGACAAGATTGAAGCTTGACAAGCTCGTCGATAATCCATGCAACAATACATTCAAGATAAATTTCATGTATTAACTCAACAATTGGAGAAATTACAAGCATTGATATTAGATAAAGGTGATCAGAATCAAATTATCCATTTAGACATACAGACAATATCAAGAGTACTTCATCATTTTCATAAGGAACATCTTATGATGGTTTCCTTAAAGGATTTAATGTTAGAGGTGCTAAATTTCAATGGACATGATCCAATAAAGAAAATCATTTCTTGGATTTTCAAAGAAAATCATTTTTTAGATTTTCGTCAAATTCTAGATGAACAGAGACTTACATTACTTGTATTGCAATGGAGGTGCCAAAGCTCAACGTAATGATTGCTTATTCTTAAGTGGGTCTGATAGTCCTAGAATGAGTATATGAAACATTCTTTTTTATGGAACCAATTATCACGTTTGGAGTAGAGCTATTAAATTGGGATTAGGGGATAAGATGAAATTAGGGTTTGTTAATTGTTCTATTGAAAAGCTTATAGAAAATTCTCTAAATTGGACTAGGTATATTAGATGTGATTAGATGGTACATTATTGGCTCTTGAATTCAATGAGTAGTGATATAACTTAAGGTTTTCTATACACTCAATCCACCTATGAATTATGGACTAAGATTATCAAGAGATATGGTATGGCAAATGGACCACTTGTATTTCAAATTCAGCACGACATAAGTAATCTCAAGCAAAATAACATGTTGATTGGAACTTACAATAGGAAAATGAAGAAACATTAGGATGAACTATAAGTTATAAATTCATATCCTTCTTATGATTGTAGATGCATGACATATTGTACTTATGGCTTAAAAGAAAGGATTTTGGAGTTTAAATCACATAATAACTTGATTCAATTTCCAATGGCACTTAATGATTGTTATGCGAGTGTTAGAAATCATATCTTATCGATGGATCCAATGCCCTCAATTAACAAGGCATTCTATTTGCTTTAGCAACTAGAAAAACAAAGAGAAGTTGCTTCCATTCTTTCAACTAATTTTGATACAACAGCAAGCTATGTGAATAGGTTTGATAATAACAAAAGGCTTGATATTTAAAGAAAGGTTAGGGTACAAAGCAATAGACTCCTTTGCAAACACTACAAAGACAAAGGGCATACTATAGATTCTTGCTTCCAAATTATAGGCTTTCCTAATTGGTATAAGGGAAGGAGGAATTTTAAAGAGAAAAATTTTGTAAATAAAGCTTTTACATCCTTTTGTAATACAATAAGGAATGAAGTACTGGTTGATACACCTCTGTGTGACAATGACATTGGGAAAAGGGTCTCTAGTAGCACTTGTGCAAGAAGGATATCCTAAAGGGCTAGATTTGATAAAGTTCTTCTTGAACCTATTTGCAAAGAAGTTTATATGATGATGAAGGGATATGAAGCGCAAGAATCAATAGGACCTGCAACAAACAATAGTGGAGTTTGTAGGTAACTTTATTCCATTTTTTAGGTTTAACTTTTATTATAAAAATGTGTGTACTTAGGTAGTTGATGCAGGATCTATGGACTATAGGAAACCCTATCCATCGGTTCTTCATGACCTTCGTAAACTAGAAAAACCAATCTTCAAACGATTACTTGATGCAAGATACAATCCTGTCACTTATGTTAGTTCAACCCAAATAAATAAATTTCTGACCATACACAATGTATTACTTATCCCTCAATTTACACATAACTTCCTTTCAGCTCAAAAGCTTCTTAAAGATCAACATTTGTTTACTAAATTTGATTCATCCACATGCTTCTTTTAGGATTAGAACCATAATATGTGTTGCAACAACAGAGGCATTACATGGGTTGTATTTGCTATAGTCCAATGATGGTGAAGAACCTTACATCAATGCCAATTCTATAACTAGTGGCTTGTCTCTTTCTATTATTCATTTAGTTATAAACAATTAATTCTGCATTTTTTTAATGCAAGAATGGGTCATCCTTCAGTTTCTAAATTGGAACATATGGTTACTTATAAACATCTTAGTTTTAAGGATTTTGTGTGTGACATATGTTTACAATCAAAATTTCATAAAATTCCATTTCAAAGAGTGTTCAGGAATCTATCTATGTATTTCAAGTATTTCACATTGATGCTTGGGGCCCTTTTGGGATTGAATCAATATCTAAAGCCAAGTATTTCTTGACTATGGTAAATGATTACACAAGAACTACTTAGACTTACCTGTTTAAACACAAGCATTAAGTTTAATCTCTTCATCATTAATATGCTCATAAACATTTTTCTTTTGTATATAAGTTCATTTTGAATTCTAATCTAACTTATGCAAAACTTTATTTCATAGCTTAGGCATTGTTCATCAAAGGACAATGGTATATAATCCTCAACAAAATGAAAGAGTTAAGCAAAAACATAACCATCTTTTGGATATTTCTAGGGCTTTAAGATTAAATGTTGCTTTGCTAGAGTTTTTTTAGGGTGAATGCATTCTCATAGAAACTTTCTTAACTAATAGGATGCCTATAAAATCTCTTTCTTAGAGAACTTCTTATGAGATATTTTATAGGTCTTTATCATCTTATGACTAGGTTGTTTATGTCATGTTGGAAAACAACCATGTCTTAAGGATAAGTTTGAATCTCAAAGACTTAAGCATACTTTCCTAAGCTACGCACATGGACAAAAAGGATACAAGGTTTATAATCTTTCTCATGAAAGAATTCTTTTGTTAAGAGATGTCATCTTTTATGAGTCTATATTTCCTTTTAAACAACATTTCCTTGATATTGTTGATTTTGAGTCTCCTCCTCAAAAGCATGTTTTGTTTAAGTCACAACCATCTAATTAACAATCATTTATTTGCTCCACCACACTATTCTCCATAGTTTTGTCACAAGAGTCAACCGATACATCATTTGATCGTATTGTTCTTGTTCTTGATTATCATCAAAACAATCACTAAGAAGGTCAGCATGAACAAGAAATGCTCCAAACTAGTTAGATGATTTTGTCCATGAAGTCAATTATAGGAATGCCACTATTGCTAATGTAAATTCTTCTTGCTCATTCACTTTGATTGGCCCAACAACTTTTGCACATTTTCCCCATCAATATGTTGTGTCCTTAGTAAATGTTTTGATAACTAAAGAGTAGCATAGTTATTTGAAAGTAGTTACAAAAAAGGAATGGGTAGAGGTAATGGCTAAGGAGTTAGATGGCCTTGAATGCAATGATACTTAGGAGTTGATATCCTTTATAAACCCTGTAAAGTGATCGGTTGTAAGACCTATAATTAAGGATTCAGGATTCGGTTCGTAAAATTTAGGACGATCAAGTAAATTATTCGATCTAACCCAAATTTTATGACTAAGCTAGAATTATTAGTAAAAGTGATACAGTGAATTTATATTTAGGAAAATAAGTAAAAATTATAGAATATTATAATATCAAATTTTAATTATATTACCAGTTATTTATCGAAAAAACGTAGATTGAATTCCGATAATTAACGAGTTACTAGAGATAAATTATGTGTACAATAAAAATCATAAAAGAATGTAAATAATATTTAGGAGTATTTTTTTGTACTATTTATGAATTTACATGTAGGTAAAAATACTTGAAATTTCTTAAAATACCCAAAATATGCCAAAAATAATGCCAATTAATTAAAGAAAATTCATAAATAATCAAGGAAAAACCATGAAAAATATGGAAAAATGAAGAAATCTCCAGAAAGTAGATGTGGCAACTTAGAAATGGGAGAAATAAAATTAACCAATCAAAATTTAACAAATAGAAAATAAGAAAGGATAAGATAAGGCAATTATCTAATCAATTTAATACATTATAATTTCCCTAAAGCTCTATAAATACTCAAAAAAAATTTGGAAGCTCATTTGGATAGTTAGAAGAGTAAAAAAAATAGAGAAGGTCGAAATAAGAGAGTTAGGGTTAGTTTTCAAAAATTAGACAAAATTTTGTACAATTGGAGCTTACAAGAAGATCTCCAACCAGACAACCACCTAGGAATGAACGGTTACCACCACTACACGGTGGTGGCGGCGCCCAAACCGACTGATAATGTTGCGAACTATCACTAAGAACAAACAAAGCCGATCGTTGGATGGGTTCAAATTTGTAGAAAGCTTAAAAGGAATATGAGGATTGGCGTAAAAAGGGACAAATGCGAATGAAAAGTAAGCAAAACCCACGAACAACTTCAAAGGATATGACACACCAATGAAACATTCGAGGACTTACAGCATAATCTAATAAAACGCACAAATTAGTCCAGTGAGTTTACTTGCCACCTAACCTTACTCAAGGGTTAGGATAAGAGTAATGCCGAGAGTAAATAAGCAATATTTGCACAAAGAAGAAAATACTCAAGTATGTTAAGGGTAATTTATCTGTTACAACTACAATTATAAAGGTATTTATACTCATAAGTTAGGGCAACTTACCCAAAAAGGAAAAGATAAAAAGGGCATTCCTAAGGAAGTAATTTAAAATCTACAATAGGGTAAAAATGAATATACAAGAAAAGCAATCATTGGTGCAATGGATTCTATACATGATACTGTACATGTGGTGACACTGTATTAGTGATGCCGTTGGAAGATAAGGATAAAAAGTACAGACAGCGTGCTTGTCCGAACAAGAGTGGCTTGGTCAGTCCGGACTCTCTTTCTCGATATCTTGGTAAGGGTACGGCCAAGTGAGTAATTGACTAAGAGTATGTGAGAATGAAGATATGCTGTTGTCTCAACCTTCTGCTTCTCGACACACAACATGTGAGAAACAGGTAATCACTCGGCTTAATAGGCATATTGGGTCGGCAAGAAAATACTCGACCTCTGTATGAGTTGGCTGCAACAAGAGGATTCATCTCTCTAGTCCCTCTAGTCCTCGGGCTTGGCTGCGGGTTAGAGGTCTGGTAGCCTAATTCCCATCATTCTCTCTAGGTTGTTTTGGATTTAGGATCAAATTCAAATGGTCTTCATTCAACTCTCCATCAAGGTGATACGGACTAAGGTCAGCAACATTGAAGGCTTAAAAAACCCCATAGTCCTCGAGTAACTTCAATCTATAGGCATTTTCATTAATCTTCTAGAGGATTCTGAAAGGTCCTTCAACTCTTGCAGATAATTTGTTCCTCCTCTTGTTTGAGAACCATTCCTTACTAAGGTGCAGCCATACCAAGTCTCTTGGCTAGAATTGTTTAACCGTCCTACCTTTGGTCTTCTCCCGCATTCTTCTTGTAGCTTGGTCGATGTGTCGAGTAACTTTATCATAGATCTATTGGACAAATTGTGCTCTAGCTTAGGCATTAAGGTTCTCTTACGCGGGTACAAGTACAAGGGTATGGTTGAAGGGCAACACAAGATTGAAACCATAACCACCTTAAAGAAAGTCTACTTGGTGGTGTCATGCACTATTCAATTGTAAGCGAACTCAACCACTGGTAAGCTGACGTCCCAATTAGCCAAGTTCTTACCCGCTGTAGCTCAGAGAAGTAATCCTAAAATACAATTGACTACCTTGTTTTGCTGTCAGTTTGGGGGTGATAAGAAGTACTGAATAGTAGTTTAGCACCTATCCGATGCCATAAGGTTCTCCAAAAATGACTCAAGAACTTCAAGTCTTTATCAGAGACTAAACTTCTTGGTACACCATTTATCTATACAATCTTTTACAAGAAAAGAGAAGTAATAGCCAAAGCATCGTTAATTTTAGAGCAGGGCACGAAGTGTGCCATTTTGTTGAACCGATCCAAGATGACCATTATAGAATCTTTACCTTGGGTAGCTTATGGTAGTCTGAGAACAAAGTCCATGCTCAATTCAGTCTATGGCTTCATCGAGACAAATAAAGGCATTACTTTCTCTTATTCGATTCGGCACTTAGCTCTCTTGTACATGGTACAACTGTCAACAATTCGTTGCGCATCTCTCCTCATCCTCGATTAGAAGAATCAACCATTCAACAAATTACAAGTCTTTTTTTCTCCAAAATGTCCGGAGAGTCCTCTATTATAGGCTTCCCTGATGAATAGTTCCTACAGTAAACAGGTCGACACGTATAATTTTTCACCTCGAAACAAATAACCATCCTCTACATGATACTCATCCACTGTCCTTCCATCAATGCATCACATGATTATCGGCCGAAGTGTAGATCCTCAAAATAATGCTCTTTGATACTTACAACCTAAACAGCCTGATTTGTAGTTCGGTTAATAGTACATGTCACCTTGAAAGAGCATCTGCAACTATATTACTCTTTCCTTACTAATATTTAATCATGAAATTTAATCATTCAAGGAATTTAACCCATCTCACCTGTCGCTTCAATAACTTCGTTTGACTTCGAAGGTACCTTAGCGATTCATGGTCAATGTAAATGACAAACTCTCTCAGCAATAAATAATACTGCCATACTTGTAGTACTCGAATCAACGTCTAAAATTCTTTGTCATACATGGAGTAATTTAACTGTAGTCCTCTAAGCTTTTCACTATGGAAGGCAATTGGTCGGCCTTCCAATATTAGGACAACGCCTATTCTAATGCCTGACGTGTCACATTCCAACTCAAATATTTTCTCAAAGTCAGGTAAAACCAACACTAAGGCAAAGGTCAACCTTTCTTTTACCTCGATAAAGCTTCTCTCCTCCCTTTCTCCTCATCGAAAGTCGGTGTTTTTTATGAGCTTAGTAAGAGGCGCAGTAAAGGTATTGAAATTCTTGATGAATCATCTATAAAATGAAGCCAGTCCATAGAAATCTCACATCAACACAAGTAGTAGGAGTTAGCCACTCTACAATTGCTCGAATCTTCTCATCATCCACTTATAAGCCTCCTCCACTAACTACATAGCCCAAGAATACCACTTCCTCCTAGTAAAAGCAACATTTTTTTAGATTGTCAAATAATCTCTCGATACGGAGCATATCTAGATTGGCTTAGAGATGTTTATAGTAACTCGGCATGTCGATACTGTAGACTAATATATCATCAAAATACACCATAACATACTTTTCAATTAGATGTCTTAATGCGTGGTTCATTAATCGCATGAAAGTACTCAAGGCATTCGATAAGCTAAATGGCATGATAATTTACTCATAGAGTCCATGCCGAGTTTTGAACCAATCTTCTATTCGTCTCCCGACCTCATGTAAATCTGATGGTAGCTAAACTTAAGATCAATCTTGTTAAAAATCTTGGCTCCACTCATTTCATCCAGCATATCTTCCAACCTTGGGATATGATACCTGTACTTAATAGTAATCTTGTTCATGGTGTGGCGGTCGACACACTTCCGCCAGGTTCCATCCTTCTTCGGCATTAGAAGGGCTAGTACAGCGCAAGGGTTGGTATAACGCAAGGGTTGAGGCTTTCCTTCACATATCCTCTCTCTAGCAACTTATTAACTTGTCATTGGGGCTCAGCAACCTATTTGAGAATCATCCGATGTAAGCCCAAAAGTTCAGCCAAGTAACCGTAAGATTGAACTTAGAACCCAAGGTTTAGGCCGATCGGCTAAAGGATCCGATCACACCCAAATTATAAACTATTGAGAGAAATATTAGTAAAAATGACCCCGTAAACTTAAATTTAAGAAAATAAATAGTAAAATAGGAGACTATAAAATTTTCAAATTTTAAGCATAATAACTGCTAATTACCAAAAAGGTAAAAAGTGTAATATAATAACTAATAAATTATTAGAGATAGATTATATGTATACTAAAAATTTTAGAATGACCAAAATAATATTTAGGAATGTTCACGTGTACCCTACATGTATTTACGTGTAGATAAAAATACGCGTAATTACTAAAATTGGCCGAAAACTAAGTAAATAATTAAAGAAAAATACAAAAAATTATAAAAATATCAGAAAAAATCAGAAGAGGATAAGCTGATGCAAGATTAGGTCGTGACAGAAAAAGAAAAAAAATAACCAATAGGAATTTGACAAACAAAAAGCCTAAAATCATGGAAATGGGGCAAAATCCCATCAAATTAATCCATAATAATTACAAAATTCGTCTATAAATAGCAAGAAAAATTCAGAAGCTCATTTGGACAGATACAAATCAAAGAAAATTAGAGAGAGTCGAAAATTCGAGAGAAATCCAGAAAAATAAAAAAAAAATAAGAAAAACTGTGCAGTTAGGGGTTTTAAAGGGAACCCACACCAAACGAGGAGCTGGGAGTGGACGGCCACCACCACCACACGGTGGTGGCAGTGCCCAGGCCGGCCGACAAGGCTACGGCGGCCCGCAGTGGCAGGAGCCACCTGAACCGGTGAGTCCAAATTCCAGCCCGATTCTTGTATAATTTTGTAAAATTAGTTATTTTGCCCAGAAAATTATGAAACTTGTTATTCTGAGGTTTTATTATATGTAGATTTAGGGAAAAATGTTGATTTAGTTTAATTATGTCTGGAAATATAGGGTCCTTAACAAATTGTTCAAAACCGAGCATGATTAAACCGGAAATTAAATAGGCTTAGGGATGTAGTTTGGGGCTCAAAATTTTTCTATAGGATGCTCATGTGACATAGAACAGTGTTATGAAGCCATTTTTTTAAAATTAATTTTTGAAATTTTTAAGTTAATTTTTAACCCTAAAATGATGGAAAAATTGGGTAATTTGGAGTTAATTAGGTGATTAGGATGTTAATTACTAATTTGGATCTTAATTAGATGTTTAAGGAAGTTAATCTCTGCAGTGGAACCCTAATCCTAGCATTTAGGTACTAAGTATAGTTAATTAAGGAAATTAGGTAAGTAATATAAGAAATTAGTAATATGTGAAATTGTAAATTAATAAATATGGAAAAATTAGGGTTATTTAGATAATATTAGAGTAAAAATCAGAATAATATTAAATCTGAATTAAGATTGAATTTTAGGTAATTATATAAAAAAGTAAGATTTTCTCACATCGGGGATAAATCTGATACCCTAATTAGGACTAGCGTGTACCAAATAGCTAGAATACTAAATTAAGACCCAATAGGATATTTGGAAACTCGAGCTTAATGTAATTAATTTCACATTAGGATTCGAGCATGTTTAGGATTTAAAAATCGAACCAAAACCTAATTTGGAAATTGATGTGGAAACCGAGATCGAACCCAAACCTAAACCTAAACCTAGAATAATTATAAAAGACTTAATACCTAGATAATTAGGCATGTTAAACCGTAAACAAAACCAAACAATAAGCATTATAGGATAAAACGAACCTATAACAGTTATATGAAAAGCTGAAACCACGTTCGTGTTATAGGGATAACCGGCGATGGCCTGAGCAGATCGGACCTCGAGTGAGCGAGCGAGGAGTCGAGGTAAGTTGGGATTAATACGATACTGTATTTTGGAGGCTTAAGATTATGCTTGGTTGTGCTTGTTAGATAGTTCAATGCGTGCATGTGCTTGATTATGGGTGATGCTATGATTCTGTTTGCTGCTTTAGCACATATTGTATGAATTGTATGTAATGATTGATCGCTCTAAATTGGACTTAATCAAATGTACGACCAGTAATCATAATCGAACATGCATGGCAACCCGTTAAGGGATTTAGGACTCTCCGGCCAAATACCGACCCCTTCGAAAGGGATAGCGCAGGATTGCAAAATGGTCCCTTCTTCATCCTCAGTCGAACTAAGTGACAAGAGAGGAGGTCGCGGCGGGGATGAAGACAGTGGTTCGAAGGTAGTCGCGGGAGGAGCAAGGTCTCCATTACACAAGCCTGGGTTTGGTCGTGAGCTGTTGCATTAACGGTAACTCCTCAACCCGGATTAGAGCGGGCGCAATTTCTCTAATCTCACGACGGGTCGGACAACATCGTGCGATGGCATTTGCTTGCACATGCATTGCATTTAATAAGTGATTGAAAACCTTGTTGTGTGTATGGTATAGTTTTAAGTCCTCCGTCCCTACTTACTGAGTTGTGGTTGCTCACATCCCTATAGACATCGTGCAGGTGCTGGCTAAGAAGCGGCAACCAATTACTCTGAAGCTAGCAACTGCTGGATCCTGGGGAG
Organism: Lumnitzera littorea; assembly: GCA_024138015.1. Taxonomy (NCBI): domain Eukaryota; kingdom Viridiplantae; phylum Streptophyta; class Magnoliopsida; order Myrtales; family Combretaceae; genus Lumnitzera; species Lumnitzera littorea. The sequence goes on from JAMXBB010000004.1 coordinate 12,513,946, forward strand.
TGAGGAAAAACATGTGAAGAATAAACACATATTTTAAGGTTTAAGTTTTTATTTTAGAATTACTTTTCATTTTGAATAATGTAACAACTAGGAAATATATTACGGAGAAATATTGTAAACCTTAATTACAATAGCTGAATTATAGCATATATATATTTCCTCACTTTCTTAGATAAATGATTTATTTAAATTACAAATTGTCTACTTCAAAGCGAGTTAGTTGTGGACGCCTTGTGTAGATCAGGTCTAGGATAGCGGTTGTGAGGCCAACTTCTATCTTAGGGTGGTTTACACGGCGGGGCTGTTACGACTCTGCCGCTTCGGGGCGTGACATCCGATAGGTAGGCTTATTTAGTAGTGCGGCCCCAGGTACTAAGTCAATGCAATGCTTTATGCCCTGAGTTAAGAGTAACCCCCCAAGTAACTGTTATAGAAATAGATCGGCATACTCGTCCAGCAACTTTTTGATTTCTTAGGGTAGTTCACCTTGCTCCTTCATTTCTAGCAGGCGTTAGACCAACATGAAGGTTGGCTCGTTAACATTGATGGCCTCTAGGAGCTTGACTTTACTCTTCACTAAATCCTTTTTCGATCCGCGAACAAGTTTTGTTTGCAACTTATTAACTTCTCTCAGTGGCATCAGGTTCAGTGTGATCTTCCGATCATCCTTCTAGAACATATATGTATTCTTATAGCCGTCATGGATAACTCTTCTATCAAACGACTATGGTCTACCTAATAACACATGGGAAGCACACATAAACAACACAGCACATCATAGAGAATCTGGTCTCAATAATTCCCTATAGTGATCAGTAGTAATATTTGCCAAATAACATGTAATGCTCCTTTTTTACTCAACCAGTGCAATTTATACGGCCTTGGATGTACAATAGTCGGTAACTTCAGTTTTCAAACAAGATCGACCGATGTTACATTGGTACAACTTCCACTATCCATGATGAGGGCATACACCTTATCATTCACCTTACAAGTGGTATGAAACAAATTCTCTCTCTGGTCCTTCTCTCATGAAGGTTCCATGTTCATAGTACGTTGGACAACCATGAGTAACTAGTCCAAGTCCTTAGTAAAAACGTCTTCTTCAATCAGTTTTTTCTCAACACTTTCATTTTCAATAGAGACCTCATCTTCCCTAGGCTCCTCATCAATGCTATCTATGTCTAGCTTTGGAATATCTCCCTTAATGACCATCGTTCGTCAATTCAAGCACTAAGCAACCATGTGTCCGAACCCTTGGCACTTGAAGCACTTGATCTAGCTTATCTTCTTACCAAACCCTTACCCCTTCTCATAAGTTCGGGTCGACACTTCAGTATTAAGTCAGCCCTTTAGTTTGGCTCGGACATCTATCTTTCAACTTAACTTAGTACTCGACTGAGCTCGGTGACTTGCCTATTCGGGTCGGCTAATCGGCATCCTCGTCAATACTGGGCTCCTTCTTTGCCTTTCTACTCATTAGGCTATTCTAATAGCCTCATCCATTGTGGTAAATCATTAAAGTTCTACAATGTCTCGAATGTCACCTCTCAACCCAGCAATGAATCTTGAAACTGTCCGGGCTGATGGTTCCTCCACTTCATAACGGATCATAAGCACTTGAAATTCTTGAACATACTAGTCAATAATCCAACCTCCTTATCTCAACTCCTGAAGCTGAATGAAAGTATCTTAAAGATAAGTTTCTGGCACAAACTTGTTTCTGAGTATCCTCTTCATCTTGAGCTAAATATTAATCTCTCGGTAGCCTTATCGTCTCTTCATGGCTTGGAAATTCTTCCAACACATGATGGCATATCCAAGGAACTCAACAGTAGCAGTTCTCACCTTCTCGTAATTCTTGTATTGATAATAATAAAAAACACGCTCCACCTTCTCTTCCCACTCCAAATACTCGTCAGCATTCCCAAATCTATTGAAGCTTGAAATCTAAAGCTTCACATGGTCAGATACTCTAGGGACTCATGTACACTCTTCTTCAAAATACTCTTCTTCCTCGTCTTCCACATCTGCCAAATCAATCCTTCTCCTCACTCATCCGCCTACTCCTCCACCTCAAATTGGTTGAGCTAAGTTTAGACCTCTAACAGGTTGAGCAAGTTGTGGAGTTGTTTGTGCAACCTCAGTTAATCGACAAGACAACGCATGAACAACTTGGGTTAAATCCACCAAGAGGTTAGCCACTTCATCAAGTCTCTTATCAGTACTTTTAGGTGTTCTTTGATATTATCGTCCATGTTGGACAATTCTACTATTGTTATCTCTCATACCAACATTCACACTCAAGTCTGTCATTTTCTCCATAGATTCAAAGTTTAAACAAATACTTCAGGAAATTAATAGCTAGCAAACACAGTAGCTAAAATGAACACAGTAACTTGCTCTATTTCACCTACACATAATAGAGTATAACAGAACTTCTAAAAGAACCAACTAAAGCTCACACGAAACCTCCACTCTAATACCAAGATGTTGCAGACCATGACCAAGAATAAACAAGATCGATCTCTAGATGGGTCTAAGCTTATAAAAAGCTCAAAAGGAATAATGGGGGAATGGCATAAAAAGGGACGAATGCAAATGAAAAGTAAACAAAACCCACGAACAGCTCTAGAGAATATGATGTACCAATTGAAATTCCGATGACTCACAACACAATCCGATATAACACACAAATTAGTCTAGTATGGTTACTCACTACCTAACCTTACTTAAAGGTTGGGATAAGAGTGATACCGAGAGTAAACAAGCAATGTTTACACAAGGAAAAAAATAATTAAGTGTATTAAGGGTAATCTATCTATTACAGCTACAATTATAAGGATATTTATACCCATAAGTTAGGGTAACTTGCCCAAAAAGGGCATTTTTTAAGAAAGTAATGTGTAAGATACAAAAGTGTAAAAATGAATATATAAGGAAAGCAATCATTGGTACAACAGATTCTACACATGATATTGTATATGTGGTAATACTATATTGGTGATGCCGTTGGAAGATGTAGACAAAAATTATGAATAGTTTACTTGTCCGAACAAGGGTAGCTTAGTCAATTTAGACTCTTTCTCTTAGCATCTTAGTAGGGGTACAACCAAGTAAGTAATTGACCAGGCGTGTGTGAAAACGAAGATGTGCTATTGTCTCGACCTTCCACTTCTTGGCACATAACATGCGAGAAACAGGTAATTACTCGACTCAGCAAGCAGAATGGGTCGGTAAAAAGATACTCGACCTCTGCATAAGTCGACTAAAACAGGAGGATTTGTCTCACCAGTCCCTCTAGTCTTCCGGCTTAGCCGTGGGTCAAAGGTCTGATAGATTGATTCCCATCAAACAAGGCCTTAGTGGCCGGAGCAACCAATGTTGGTAAGTTCCAATTTCTACTCAATTTTGCTTAAATTGTTAAAAATATAAAAAATGTTTGAAAAATTATGAAACTTGTTATTCTAGGATATTTTAGTATGTATATTTAGGGAAAAAATTATTTTGACAAATTTATGTCTAGAAATATACTATCCTTAGAAAACCACATAAAACCCAACTTTATTCTATTTAGAAATAAATGACCATAAGAGTATAGTTTTGAGCCCAAAAATTTAATGTACACTAGTTAGAGCATTTAAAATAGTACTATGAAGCCCTTATTCAAAAATGAATTTTTGAAATTTTTAGCTAATTTTTAGGCCTTAAAATGATGCATTAAATGGGTAATTTTTGGTTAATTAGGTAATTAAATAGATAATTACTGATTTAGTGCATAATTATATGTTTTACGTTGTTAAAATCTAATGAAGTATGATATTTGTAGCATTTAGGGTGTTAGATACAATTATTAAGGTATTATGTGGTGAATATGTTGTAAACCCTAAGAAAACGGTAGTTGAACTCTAACTCAAGTTCAAGTACCCTGAACTGTACAATAAGTCGATAAAGCTAGTAACAATAAAATATTATGAAGTTTAATAAATCAAATATAACACCAATAACAAAACCTTAGGAATTGATCGAAACCCTAAATCGCGTACTAAAACAGTAAAACTAGTTTACACACCATTAATCAAAATTGAACCTGAAATTGCTCGAAATCTTAAAATCATAAACATAAACCTATAAAATAGTTAAATATTACTCAACAGTAATAAAATTATAGTAGATTGCAATTTTTGACTAAAACGCCTATTCGTACGAAATTTTAACGAAATCGCTATAATAACTTATAAAAATTACAATTGTAACGGGTACCAATTAAATTGATAAAATTTCACAAAAATTTGAAAATTAATTTAAAAAGGAGAATTGTTATAATTTATAGGATTTGAAATATTACATATATTTATTAATAATTATAATTTTCCTTCTCTTTCATTTCCAATTTATCTCTTTTTTTCTTTCCATTTTCACTTCAATCCCACGTCCTGCACAAACCGAAACCAAAAATCAGCAAAATGAAACTAAACTAGCAGCCCACGTAAGAAAAATGAAATGCCAAGTGTTGATCTTACAAAAAGAAAAAAATTTGGAAATGATTACATTGTCTTATCTTAATAAATGTGTAGATTAAGATAGGATTTTTCTTTCTCCAAAATTTGCTAATCACGTGGAATAAAAGGAAGCAAATAAAATCTAGAAAACAATCGCAAAGTTCAAGAAAAACAAAACCGAAAAGAAGTGGAAAAACCTGGAAGCAACAACGTGAAGAATAGAAGAAAGGAAAAAGAAAGAAGAAAAGAAGAAGGAAAGAAGAAGGAAAAGAAGAAGGAAAGAATTAAAAGAAAAAGGTAAGTATTTATTTTTATGTAGATGTATATTATATAGTAAATAAAGTATTTGTATAGTATTTTTATACATATAACTTAACTAATACAAGTCTATGTGCATAAATACTTAGATTTAATTAAATATGTATGTAAGACTTATATATAAATAAATACAAATATATGAATACATGAATATGTATATAAGAGTATGTTTATTTTCAATAAATACATATACATATATAATACGT